>CM062089.1:15262955-15450080 GCA_031163375.1 Conogethes punctiferalis | reverse complement strand
AGTTTATCTTTCTAGGGTTAAAATACCTAAATTAATCCGAGTGGTTCCCGAATTTAAAATAGAACCACATAATTTCATTCCTCGGTTGTTGTAGAAGACTACTGAGGTAATATCAGGAAACTGGCCCCAGTTCACTTTGATACAAATAAAACCTATTGCGGTCACCACCCCAAATGACAATTGTGATTGGGAGAGGCCTATGTCCAGCAGTTTGTAGAGGCTGATGATGATGATGACCTAAATTAGAAGCTTTTGTTTGCCGCGCAAACATTTTACCATACAGCTTGAAACAACAAACAGTTTTGAGGTTTAATTATATTCTATTCTATAAGGTTGCATAATTTATCAAAAAACACATTTTATCACTTTGGAAGAAAAAAATGATGTTAAAAATCTCAATATAATTTAAAATAACTATCCATAGACACACGTACAAGTTAGATGAAAAAAAATATAGTTTCAGTTCTATGTAGGTATGGGGAACTCCAAACATTTTGAATTTTTTTCTGACTTAGGTATTTTATAATCTAAATGCTGTTTACAGAATACATCTACGCACCAAATTTGCTGAATAAACTGGCTGTGACATACGGACGGACGACGGACGGACAGACAGACAGACATGACGAATCAATAAGGGTCCCGGTCCCGCCATTTGGCTACGGAACCCTAAAAAACAGATGATGAAAACAACAAGTGTGTTGTTGGCTTTCCATATTAAATTTTATTCAACACGTAAAAAAAAACAGTTCTTGGTTGCAGTAGTACTCAATTTATTTAAATTTAAGGTATAATTAACAAACAACTAGGTACACGAAATAAATATTTTCCAAATAAATATGCAGGAATGTCAAAAAAATCAACGACGACCATCTTGTTTCAAATCACGCGAAATAGCACTACGTTTTTTATTAAATTAGGTTTTTTGTTCATATTACACGTAGGTATTTAATATAATATTTAAGTGTAGGTACATTATTATTAAAATAATACAGGGTGGTTTCGGATAAAAATTGGTTTTACTAAGGTTTTACGGTACTTTCTGAAAAAAATCAGTACAAAAATTATATATTTTATAAAACGAGAATCAAATTATAATGTTTATCGTCAATGTAAAATTACGGTTCCACTAAGCGAAGCAGAGCAGAGCGAAGACAAGCTGATTCAACAATCACATGGCTTGAATCCATTTGTATAAGTATGGATCCATATAAGTATGGATACATAAATAAGTATGGATTTCTAGTGATATTTTAATCGCGATTCGCTCCGCCTGAATGGAAACGCAGCCTAAAGCTATTTAATAGTTGTTTTTTTACACATTATAGGTTTGCGCTTGACTGCAATTCACCTGATGGTTAGCGATATCACAGTCTACGATGGAGCGAGCTAATAGTTTACAAACGTAAACTATTAAATAGCTTTAGGCTGCGTTATTGTTTACACAATAAAATATTGTTAACACCGCCATGCAGTGCATACTTCGGTGACGTGATAAGTGAAATACAAACATATATTTTTAAAAATTATGCTTGTCTCATGTTGACGCTAGGGAACAGTCTAAAATGTGTTTTTATTTCAACTTACAGCGCTTAGTACACAGGTACATTTTTTATTTATTTTAAAAATGACTTTACATATGCTTGCATTGTTTTACGAGTCGTCGTCAAAGCATAAAAAATATAAAGATTATATTATTAGAAATGGCTGTGAAAAATTTATACAAAACCCTCCTTAGAACCTTGCCAAAATAACTTTGTGTACGAAATACAACTTCAAAAGCATTGAGTTTATACTTACAAAGGATTTGCGGATCTGTATGCCAGACTTCATTATAACACCATTCTAAAAAGATCAGTTTACAATAAAAATTATAACAAAAACATTAACATTATAACGAGTATTTGTTTCTAATTTACTATGATCGTTTAAGAAAGCGTGTTCTTTTTAAAAAGCTTTCATAGTATTTCCTTGACATTAATTTGAAATACAGGAAAATATCTGTAAGAATATTCAAGGAAGACCATAATACGACAAAAGGAGGAAGACGAAAAAAAACAGATATAGGTATTTGGTACCTCTGTAGCCCAAAAAAAACAAATTCCAACCAATAACTTAATTTTATCAATGAATTGATCATTCGCAATAAAACTAATTCTACATACATACCGTTTAAATATGTCTAAAATTATTTATCATATCGTAATAAATACTAAATACACGATTTAAAACACCATTTAAGTGACGGCTTTTTAATAATACCAAGGCTTTTCTTATTAACACTACTTAAATAAGCAAATACTTTTTTTATTTACATTTTAAGACTAAAATAAATAAAGCGCAGTAATAACATTAAACAACAAGCTACCATTAAAAAAAAACAAAATAACAGCTTTTTAATATTAATAATTAATTGCATAAAAATTAAAATCTCATTTGGAATGAGTCAAAGAGACATGTTTGTACATTTACTAAGTAACGGCTAAATCTTAAAATTATCACATTATAAATGGCGGCCTAGACTTATAACAAATTGTTTAACACTAAAAGATTTTATTAATTGTTCGAATAGCGTGTAGCTATGTGCATTTTTCGTAATCTCAATGCAAAAGATTTGTTGTTTTTATTGATCGTCTTTGTTGTTACAATCATCTGCATTAACATATGATTTTTGAATTAGAATAATATTTTTGAAGGTGTCTAAGCAATATTTATATATTACCTAGCCCTAAATAATGTTGCAATAATGTTTTATGCTTAGTTTACACCATTTTCTTTAGAATATACTACTTAGCATTATGTATCAAAACTGTATTCATTTAGTCAGAGACATTGATTATTTTAAAAATAAATGTCTTGAGTGATCATTATGGTGAACTAAAAAGGTAATATTATACCTAATTACCCACAAGGATACAATTATTATACATACATCTTTCAGTATCATACGTGTCCATATACCTATATAATTCTATACAGAAAATGATACGCAGAAAAATTCAAACATTTAACAAAATTTGTAAACCAAACTGGTCGTCAGATAAACCTAATTTTCCTCATTATATCTACATTCACATTCCTTCGTCTGCAGATCTAAAAAATGACTAAACTACTCGCAATAATTACATACATTAAGTACCTATTCAGCATCAGCATTACGTAAAGAAACAATTATATGAAAGATTCCTATTTCATTCGCTGCAAAAATCGATTAAGCATTGCTACAAATACGCATCAAACTAAAATATCTCAAGTTTAATAAAAAAAGTTTCAATAATGAGGTTCTGTCTAAACATAGGTAGGTGTATCCTATAATGTTATTGATTGGGTGCATCGTGTGCCAAATCGGAAGCGATGATTTTCCTCCAATCTTCTCGCTCTTATAAAAAAAATTTGGTCCAGTGGATTTTTAATTGCTGATTTTCGGTGCAAATGGTATTTCGGAATTTATTACGACTGATGTTCACATCTTATTGAATTGAAACGTGAAACCGCATTAGTTATTATTCTTCTAGTGTAGGTATATGGAGCTGTGTTCGTTAGATATCATATCAAGACACTGCACGAGTTTCTTGCCGATCTCTTCTCGGTAGAATGCTGCTTTCTGAACCGGTGGTTTACAGGTTTGATAATTTGTAAGTGTTTTTTTAAAACATGAGCGATTATTTTTGACTTTATCATTTACCACAAATTTCTTACAATGCAATATTATCAAACAATTTATCATATGCACTCTGAAAGAGTCTACAACTCTAAAATAATATCATAATTGACTAAAACAATAATTGACTGAAGTGTAAATCGTGCAATCATTTAAAATTTTGATGTTTGATGCGTATCTTTAAAATGTAATTCTAATGCTTAAATAACTACTTCAGTGCGTCAGTATGGAGCAAAATATGAGAACCTTTATGAGCAAACATTCATCGAAGACATGAAAAGTCTTTAAAGTAGTTACATGATTAACGATTGGCCATACAATTGGTTAAATTGTTATAAACGTGAATCTATTTTTGAAAACTGATTTACTTGCTAATAGGAAGATGTAATCATCTCCTTCATAATCCACTGTCGTGGCTGCACAGCATTGAAAAATAAGGTTTGTTTACGGAAAATTGTGGCGACAATTAGAACATAAGTGAACTTTATCGTGACCACTTTTTTGAATGCCATTCATTCCTTTATGAATTTTATCTAGTTACTTTTGTTTGATGTGCAAATATTATTAACTTATTATTACTCAAATAATTAAGTTCCTTGATTCCTTACATTTCTTTAAGTTAGAATGACAATATGTCCACAGCATGATTATCTTTTCGCAATTTTCACAATTTCCAATCAATTCAAACTCTCATCTCATTTCTCGTCATCTCCTATTTCAATCTCTTGAATTCCCACCACACACATTTGCGATTTAATAAATTTTCGTTGATTTTCTTTTTAAATATCACTTCTTTATAATAATCCCTCAGTCAACTTTCTTCTTTCTCTTTCTTGACAAGTGTTTAGCCTCTTTTCCCGTTACTATCTCTCTCCACTTATTTAATTAAAGTATTTTAGCAATCTCATAAGATATAAAAATGAATCAATAGGATTGGATTCAATACTTGTTGTATACCTATCCACAAACCGTTTAATGGAAGAATTCCAACTTTTATCTTGAATAAAATAGGAATAAGATTTTTATTACCGGCAAAGGAATGGATAATATTGATCAAATACAGGCAAAAGCAATCTTTTATACGAAAAATCATTTGTTTGGAAGACAGTAAAATGATTTTCATTGTTTTTTTTAACTTATAATATAGGTACAAGTACCTAATGTCGACATTATTTATAATCCCTTTTTAAGGAAATTTGAAATCGTAAGGAAGATGAGTGAAAATATTTCTCAAATATAGCGATGTATCGGATACACTAATATTATGGAATTTAAAGTGCACATCAGTACGTCGCTAAGTCATTTTCAAAAACATGTTACATTATCACTTCTCTTCTTAGCTTTATATCTCGCTATAAATTGTTTACATTTATTATATTTACGTTCTCTCTGATTGAATGAGACGTATGACGCGTTACATATTATCCTTTATCAGTGACTTCATCTTTTTATAGTGTTTCACATCCAATATAAAAGAGGGCCAAGAACAGCTCCCTGAAAACTACTCAACGAATGCCTCCAAAGAATCTTCATAGAATCGAGCTGTGCTGACGCGCTAACCTTTCCGTGCTCCATCCAGTTGGAATGTTCAGGGTACTTGGCTGCAGACAGTGGGGATGTGAATGGGTGACCCTCACTGGGTCTTCGGCTTGTGGTGCGCCGAAGTGTCACTCGCGAAGATGAAGGCGAAATCTGACTTCTTCTGAGCGTAGGATAAGAATTCATCTGGAAAACAAATAAGATTATGAAAATGTTTAGAAAAAAACATTTTAAATTGGTACTTTTAAACCAATATAGACTTTGTCAAAAGCTTCTCCAAGATCCAAAATTGAAGAGCAACCTTACCGTAAGTAATGTATCCTTTCTCGTCCAGGTCCGCTTGTCTGAATGTGTTCTGAGCATCTTCTTGGCACAAACCGAGACAGCGCGTTGCTAGTTCTTCAAAGTTGTTCATATTCAACCGTCCTGTACGGGTGCTGTCATACAACTGAAGCAAAAAATTGAGGAAATTATAAACTAACAACATTAAAAGGCCTGTTTAACATTTTTTGCTGATAAAGTCCTTAAGTCTTGATTTCCTCATACGCTGACGTTCTTTGTTACCGGTCAAGCGTACGAATATACACAGCGTTGCATTGCGGCACAAACAAATAGTTCATCGGACGAACAAATTATGAATAGATTATCAGGATGTTATTAGCAAGGTTTTTAAGAAAAGTTACCTTAAAAGCTAGCGACAAAAGCTGCGTCAGTGGCGCTTGCTGTAGCGACAGGAAACACGCGCAGAGCAGGTAGTCTGGTAGGTACACGAGATCACTCGATCGCTGCAAATCATTAATTTTTTACGTCAATACTATATTTTATTACAATTTCCTGCTTGGTTTTCTTTGAAATTTTCATTTATTACATCCACGAAGCAAATACAAAGAGGAGATGTCATAACCAATACTTTCATAGGAAAATTGCGTGGCAAAAAGAAGGGGGGTACGGGGGGACGCCCCTTTCTTATTTCCGTATGGCGGCTAGAAGCCGAACTACTAGTCTCATCTTCTTATGTAGTTTAGCTATCGGGCACTAGATTTCGCTAGCTATATTATAAGGACGTACTCAGAATACCTACCTATTCAATAAAAAGTACTCCTAGCGACATCTGCGCCTTTAGTCCATAGGAACTTTTTGGATCATGGTGACACCAGAAGTAAGTAGAAGACCAAGCCTTGAGGCGACCTATAGTTTTAACATTTTTGTGACTATAAATGGTTGCTTTTATTACATTACATCAAGCGCATGACACTTTTCAATTATGTATAACTAAAGGAGAAAGGGTGCATTGATTGGAACAGTAAAAAATAAATAGTGTTTTGCTTGTATTATTTATATATTTATTAAATTATGTACATAATTATATAAAACAGTAAGTATAAATACAAATTAGCTGACTCTGCGCCACGAACATCGTGGAAAGAAAGAAAGATTTTTTTTTATTGGCTCCACAGGTTACAATACAACACAACATACAACAAAAAAAAAACAAACAGACGATAGTGATTAACTAACAATATAAACTGTTGTGGACTGTATTCAATTTAAAGACCGATAGAGTTTCAACAGATTTATTCACATATACTTACACAATTTACAAAGTCACTTAATCAAACAGAGTTACTAACAAAGTCACTACTTAAACAGAGTTACTACTTGCAATCAAAAACAAACTTTGGGAAGAACAAATTTTGATGTAGGTATTTGGTAGGAGTCCAGTTTTATCTATTTATTTGTCTAACCCATTCCTTTCTAAGGATTTTATTAGACGGAAATCTAAATATATCAAACGTAGGCATCCGCTAAGAAAGGATTTTGATCAACTGTACCCTCAAGGGGATAAAATAGGGGATGAAACTTCATTCCACGCGGGCGAAGTCGCGGGCTCAGCTAGTCTAGAATAAACATAATACACAGTTTAATTTTAATATTGAAATTTATATAATTTTTCTTCAATGAATAATAATCCGAATATAATCATCATCATCGGCCTATTGCAGCCCACAGCTGGACATAGGCCTATGTCCGAATATAAATTACATCCCAATTACGGACCTGGTATTTTGACATTTGTATGCCGCTTAAAAATTGCTGCCAGATAGCACATACTTTTGTATAATGACAATGAATCTACATAAAACAACATTATTTTCATCAAGATAAAAGTCCTTATGCATAAATTTAAAACAAATTTCAATAAATCCAAGGTTTTTGAGCTTGATGTGTCTTTATATTGCTTGCTCCCATTACGCACAGAGGTGCCATCTATCGTTGAGTAAAATCATTATTCGTGCATGAATTATGTCAAAAGCGTATTTTATGAATTTTATTTTAACAAAATGCGAATTAAATATACTTACACATGAATTGTGATTCCTTTCATTGCAATTGAATGTTTACCAGAGTAATTATTACACATTAACACACAACACTTTCATGATTTTCTTCGTAAAATGCTACAATACGTCGAAAATAGAAATAAGTCCACAGAAAGAGTACTGAGAACGACCGAGTGCAAATTAATAAGCCACGCCCACTAACGGCATGTAAACGGCGTTGATTGGTAAAATTTATAGACCGACCTCTAGTTTTTTTATCACTAGACCGAGATGCTTATGACATCTCCTCTTTGTATTTGCTTCGTGTATATTATAAGAGCAACTGTTTGTATATAGCTTGGCCTACATTACCTCACTTTTTCCATTTTGTATCAAAAGCTTGTCTGGAAGAGACCGCCAAATTGTACAACAATCGTATACTTTGCCTAGTTCTAAGTGTATTTTTGGTGTATCCAGAGAGATGCCAAAATAAGATTATTACCTATTTCGGTCTAAAAAGTCAGCGATCAGTCAGTATCAGATTGACACAGCCTAACAATAAAGTGGGGCCAGTCGTACCTGCACATCATCAGCCTATTACAGTCCACTGCTGGACATAGGCCTCTTCAGTTGTTCGCCACTTAGAGCAAACATCTGGAGGATATACCCATAATCGCCACGCTGGGCAGGCGGGTTGGCGATCGCAGGGCGTAGCTTCTGCTCCGGTGACGCTGCTGCCCGTCACCAGTATTTAGCTACGCCTTCAATTGTGATGGTTATACCGCCACCAGTCGGTTGCCAGCGCCTCGTTTGTTATTCGGCAGGATGCACCTCGGGCAGGTGAGGTTGGCTTGGAGCGAAAAGATGATAGGCCGCTCCCTTACACTCCTCGTAACGGCCCAACCCTTACATCGTCGTACCTGCACACAGATGTCGAAGAGCCGCTGCGTGCGCGTGTCGAGCGGCACGCCGAGCCGGGCCGCGAACTCGTCGCGCGCCGCCCAGCGCGAGCGCGCCGCCACGCCCTGCGCCGCCAGGTGCAGCTCGAGCTGGGAGCGCTCCAGGCTGCAGGAAATGGCAGCAGTGGTTGGAAGAAGAAAAGTTTTTTTTTATAGTGGCTCGACATAATGGCTTCCCTACGCCTGATGGAAAGCGAAAGAGAATAAGTAGGGTGGAGGTCCTTCCGCGGACGGGCGGCTCAATTCAAGCGAAGATTCGCTATGCCCTACCTCTCTAAGTAAGATGAAAAGAACACTTTTTCAAATACAAAATATCAGGTAGGACCCCATACTCCGGAGCTTGTGGGGGGTTAGGGTTGGGCCGGCATGGCTGTGGCAACTGACAGGTAACTGACCAGTTACTTGCCAGTAGTTGCCAGTTGTTACAGCGACTTGGCTGCCTTGGCCATCTGCTACTGCAGACGTTTGCCCTAAGTGGCGAACAACTGCTGGACATACCAGCATAAAACTGCAATAGGCTGATGATAATAAATAATAATAAATAAATAACCCAAGACATGCCACGCTGGGCCACACATGCCCATCTAGCCCCAAACTAAGCCGAAGCTTGTCCTATGGGTACTAGACAACTGATAAACTTACTTAAATACTTTTTTTGTAAATAAATACATATTATACATAGAAAACACCCAGACCAATACAAACAGTTCATGAACACAAATGTTTGTACTGTGCGGGAATCGAACCCACGACCCTTGGCTCAGAAGGTAGAGGTCACTACCAAATGAGCCATCGAGCCAGTCATGATTGATGATGATTCCTATAGTAACACATAAGTGTCAATACACAAATATCGACATACCCAAGCTGTCCCCTAATCTCGTTGATCTCCCGGGCGGCAGCGGCGTAGGGTATGCCCAGCTGCTTGGCTCTCGCGATCAGCCGGCAGTCGTCGTATGTGTAGTCCAGGACTGGCACACCCAGAGCCCTGGAATTAACACAAAATACTATGTAGACACGCAGGGTTGATGATGATGATGATGATGACGCTAAAGCTGGTTACTGCACCTATGTGCTTATTACACGAAGCATTTGGAATGATTAATGATATACTCCATGGTCTCAAATAAAAGCAGTACTTTATCATTAGACGCTTAAACATTCTTGCACTTCCCATACCCCGTGTATATTCCTAGACTGGGAGGGCACTACTACGTCCTCCCATTTTTCCATTCTTTCAGATGGCGCGGCGGTACTGAACTGAGGAGGGGTTGAGACAAATCCCGCTGGGCATCCCGACCCTCCTCAACTTGCAAAGAAACAGGTAAAGCAGTTATTACACCACCCAGTATTCAGGGACCCTAACTCTGAATAAGGGTGGTCTAATAAGATTTAGGGTAAGTGTCCCGATTTAGGGCGATCGCTGCCTATCTAGCTAACCGCTCTGCCTATCGCGTAATGTAATAACATTTAGGGCGATTATCGCGTATCAACTGATTTAGGGACCGATTTTAAGAGTAGTGTAATAAGCGCCGTACTAACTAGGGTCCCCGCCCACTGGTGTAATAAGGGCTTAAGTAAACATATACATAATTATTATACCTGCACCGGTCGGTACCGACCCGCACAGGTTTGCCTGTACCGGAAACTGTATACTTATGTAAGCATCCTTATTCAAGAGGTTACGTTTCAATATGAAGCAACAATCTTACGTACCTACTTCTGGTATATTTCAAGAGGATACGTTTCAATATGCACCAACAATCTTACTTAGCCATGACATCCCGGACGTTCCTGGCGTATAGCTTGGGATCCCGCTTCTCCTCCTCGCTGGGGTAGTACACCGGCAGGAACTCGATCTCGCACGAGCTGTGCACTTGCGTCAGAGTCAGCCAGAGGAGTTTCAGCCTGGAAATTAGATGATATTCATGTATGAATAAAGGTCGATCAGCCAGCTATGGAAAGAGCTATGCTCGGCGTCCCTCTGCTGGATCGAATCCGAAATGAGGTGATCCGGCAGAGAACCAAAGTCACCGACATAGCTCACCGCATTAGTAAGGGGCAGTGGACTGGCCACATCAGCCGCAGAACCGATAACCGTTGGGGTAAACGAGTTCTGGAGTGGAGACCGCGTCTCGGCAAACGTAGTGTGGGACGCTCTCAGGCCAGGTGGAGTGATGATTTGCGCAGGACGACTGGCAAGTGCTGGATGCACTGCTGGAGAAGCCCAGGATCGATCAGAGTGGCGAACATAGGAGAGGCCTATGCCCTGCAGTGGACTGTTACGGGCTGATGATGATGATAATCATGTATGAACTCGTAAGCAAGGAATGTAAGGGAGCGACCCATCATCATTTTGCTCCAAGCCACCCTCACCTGCCCGTGGCAGTATAACCATCACGATTAAAGGTGTAGCTAGATACCACAGGCCGTTGACGGGCAGCAACGTCACCGGAGCGAAAAGCTACGCCCAGTTTTGGCCTGTGGTATTCAGCTATGCATTCAATGGAAGCTCGTGGGGTGAGTGCTGCAACAGCAGCCGGGGGTTAAGATTGGGCGGTATGGCGGTAGCATCTGACAGGTAACTGACCAGTTACTTGCCCGTTGTCACAAAGACTTAGGCTTCTCTTTGGCTCTCCATCAGGCGTAGGGAAACCGAGCTACTATAAAAAATCGTGATGGTTATACCGCCACCAGAGCCTCTTTTGTTATTCGGCAGGATGCACCACGGGCAGGTGAGGTTGGCTTGGAGTGAAAAGATGATTCCGAGTGGTAAGCGCGGGGACGCGAACCACTCAATGGGGCGTGACGGTGTGGTGGGTGCAGCCACATCGTTGCACGAGGTCCGCCCGGGGCGCACTCAAACGCTCCCCGGAAGCCGGGGGTAGGGGTATTTGCCCTCCCCGGACCAGAAGTGCCGGCCGCTTGTCATCTGCGGCTGGCCAGGGCAGGCAGGGATGTGGCCGTATGCTTCGGCGCTACCCGTATCCCTGCTATTTGCTGCCCACTGGCGACACAGGGGGGTTTAGTGGAGTGAAAAGATGATAGGCCACTCCCTAACATCCCGTTATGGAGTATATCTGACACATTATCTGACACTCACGCGCCAGGCCCCTCCCAGGTCCAGGTGACGGTGTCCCTGGCGTTGGGGGTACCGGATGGTGACCGGCTGCACGGGCACTCCGGGGTAGAACCCGCCCGGCTTGAACGTGATCAGGCACGAGCGGTTCGTGCAGGTACCCTCCGGGAAGATCAGCACCTGGAATAGGTAGATAGATCTATATTCTTTATTGGACATAGCATAACATGAAAGTAAATTACAAAAATGTTTATTTATTTAGAACAACCAACAAGTTTAGGTACACTGATACATTCCCCGCCGTTCCCCCGAATGGCGGGGATGCGCAAAAGCATTTTCCACGGTTAAAAAAAAAAAAGGTACACTGATACATTAAATGTAATTAGTCCGTCTTTTAGATTGTTCAAAAATAAGACACGTATTTTTTTCATTTGTAAATTAGACCAAAAATGACAAAGATATAGCCCGTTAAAATTACGCGTGACGTCGAAGAGTGGAAGTTTTTTCGCCACTGAGTGACGTCAAAGACCTCCACTCCTACGTTTTGATGCCTTGTATCTTTGTTATTTTTTGTTTAAATTAAAAAAGGAAAAATACGTGTCCAATTTAGTAAAAATATTTATAACTAGCTGTGCTCGCGACTTCGTCCGCGTGGAATAGTTATTTTTTCCCCGTTTTTTTTTACATTTTCCATTATTTCTTCGCTCCTAATAGTTGCAGCGTGATGTTATATAGCCTAAAGCCTTCCTCGATAAATGGTCTATTCAACACAAAAAGAATTTTTCAATTCGGACCAGTAGTTCCTGTGATTAGCGCGTTCAAACAAACAAACAAACAAACTCTTCAGCCTTATAATATTAGTTAAGATCTAAAATACGGACTAAATATAATGTAATCATTTTGATCTGGACACATCCCCATTGGGAAGGCCTATGTCCAGCAGTGGACGTTTGCAGGTTAATCATTATCAAGATTCTGACGCTCAGACTCAAAAGATAGGGTCACTACAACAGGCCAGTCGTTTCAGCTCTCCAAATGATGAAATTATTCGTAACGGTTAATTAAATTCAGTTAGTTAATTACCGTACAACTTACATTAAGAGTACAGCATGGTGATTACAACTAGACCGTGTCGCAAAAACTTTTAAGTATACTTATTATATTTATACCACTACAAAGTCGCTTTTTCTGTCCCTACAGCCCTAAATCCCTATATGTGCGCTTCATCATCATCATCATCATCAGCCTATTGCAGTAATAACAAATCTAAGCGGCCTTAGGCCGATTATCTTAGGCCTTAGGCTTAAGTTTTTTTTTTATAGTGGCTTGACATAATGGCTTCCCTACGCCTGATGGAAAGCGAAAAGGAAACCCAAGTCGCTGTGACAACGGGCAAGTAACTGGTCAGTTACCTGTCAGTTGCCACCGCCATGCCGGCCCAACTCTAACCCCCCGCGAGCTCCGGAAACCCTACTCACCGGCAGAAACACGACCCAGAGGTCATTAGACTGCGGTATTCTATAGGGTGGAGGTCCTTCCCCGTACGGGCGGCTCAATTCGAGCGAAAATTCGCTATGCCCTACCTCTCTTAAAGTAAGAGCCGTTACGCACTGTCGACTAGTCGCTGGCGACTCAGTCGCCGGCGACTGTGACTTACTAGTGTTTAAATAGGGCCTTGCGCACTTAATCGTCAGTCGCCGCGTAGTGTTTTGGTCGCCGAGAGACTGAGTCACCAGCGACTAGTCGACACTGCGTAATGGTTCTAAGACTCACTTGGGGCCAATCCTCCTTGGAGGTAGCTCGTTCGATGATCTCTTTGATCGTGTTCTGCCTCGAATTGGGGTCGTCTCTGCGCACGTACAGCGGTTGCGTGTAGTTGATTAGCTCTGCAAAGGTAACGTCATGTATAAGTAGGTGACAATGTCTACTTACAGTGAAGGTACATCTTCACAATAGGCTATTATGGCTAAAAATTGTAATTAGTCCGTCTTTTAGTTTATTAAAAATAAAAGACACGTATTTTTCCTTTTTTCATTCAAATAAACTAAAGCAAAGATACAAGGCACCAAAAGTTAAGAATGGGGGAGTCTTTGACGTCACTCGCTCCCGTAAAAATGCCTCACCGAGTGACGTCACGCGTAATTTCAACGGGCTATAACTTTGTAATTTTTAGTCTAATTTACAAATAAAAAAATACGTGTCTTTTATTTTTGAATAAGCTAAAAGACGGACTAATTACAATTTTTAGCCATAATAGCCTATTAATATGGGATATGAATCAAAAAGGTATTAGTATAATTTTAAGTTATTTAAAATTAATGTACATGCAACAAATTAATGCTTATATATGCAGTTCGATTCTAAATATCGGTGAACAAACATAAAAAAAAAAAAAAAAAAATTATACATACAGACGAATTGAGAACCTCCTCCTTTTTTCGAAGTCGGTTAAAAAGTGGTCTCGTCTAAAAAAGCTGTCTTAATCTAATCATCTTATTTTTAACCGACTTAAAAAAATGAGGATGTTCTCAATTCGATATCCAAGAAGTGTGAACCGATTTGACAAAATATATTTTTGTTTGAAAGGGCGTACTTCCTAGTTAGTCCTTTTATCAACATATTAAAGTCGGTTTTTTTTGCTAAAAATGCTGTTATGCTCCCCATCTTCAGAGACATTTTGCAATTTCTAACTCTTACCTACTGCAGTGTCTTTCTAAACAATGCAACGTCAATGCAGTAGTCGACTGCATGAGATCGCGTGATCCGCGTGATTAGGTCAATAGCATTTTGACCGACTTCAAAAAAAGGAAGTTCTCAATTCGTCCAGTAAGTATGTGCCTAATATTGTTAAAATTGTAAAATGGGCAATTGTACATTGAAGACGACGACCTGCGATCATAAATACACTAGATTCAGTGATGCATACAAAAAAGAAACAAAAATATGGCTCGAGTTTACTATAGCTTCCTATCTATGAAATACATACATACTAATACAAAAATAAGGTAATGTACAAAGCGATTTCATCAATAACCATCCTTATTCCAATGAAAAAAGGTTTAGTTTTTTCTAATACGACTAATTATTTTAAGACATTTCGTTTAGCGATATCACCCAGAGCTCGTAAAATTTTATTACCCTACGTAGTCAGCGCTTAGAAATCCAACTTTATTGCAATACGTTAAAGCTTAAAACTCACTAACGTCACCTGTGAAGATGTGATTGTTTTGACTTACCACTAAAAAAATTATACGATAGAATACGGAACTCATGGAGTCGCTTTATTGATAAAAAAATTTAATTACATTACATTTGCCTTACATTTAAATTACATTAAAACTATACATTTATAATATACATTTCAAACTAACGATTTAGTGTTGCCATAATAATCATATTGTCAGTATCTATTTTATAATGATTAATTTGTAACGGACTTCAAAAAAGGAGCAGGTTCTCAATTCGTCGGTATGTATAATGTTTTTTATGTATGTTCACCGATATTTCCATTTATAGATGGATTTCATAATTTTAATAATAGAATATTATTAAATTATTTACTGCGTTCGCAGTAAATAATTTTTAAAATAATAAATTAAAAATATTCATCGATTAATTGATGATCAAACGAACTTCTTGAAGTGAAGTTCGATCGATATTATATGAGTTGTATCATTCGAAGATATAATATTTACAACGTAGTCCTTTTATCCTACAAGGCATAATCGCACGCTTTTTAGAGAGAATCGATTCTAAATCGATTGAGCTCTCAATTTTTTTTTTTTTTGTACTACCCAATGCTACTACTACTGCCGAGCCGTCATTTCTTTAGAGTAATTTGGAGTTAGCATTTACATTTTCTATACATAGTTATAGGGTTAGGGTGGGTGGGTGTATTTATATCTTCGAATGATACAACTCATATAATATCGATCGAACTTCACTTCAAGAAGTTCGTTTGATCATCAATTATATTTCGTTGTATCATTCTTCGATATAATATTTACAACGTAGATGTTTAGAGATGGTAACTATCTAGGTGTATGTTTTAACATAAACACTAGTTTTATAGAAAATGTATATACCTATTATGAACATAATAACATTATTTGTAAATTATTAATATATGTTATTGTGATTACACAATGAACACAAAAAAGTCTTTCGTCTCAACTTATTTTAACTTATTTATGATAATAATATCTTATTAATATTATAATACATAATTATAATATGAATCACGCTAAGCATAGCCTACTATTAATCCTCTATAGGCAAGGAACATACAGCCCGAGCAAATGCACCCTCATCATTGAGAGGCCGATTATAAAATCGACTAAATGTTTCAACATTCATCTTCAGATGAATTAGACCAACCCGCTGTCTTTCTTATGGTGCTTATATCAATTCCAGCAGACTTAGCAGCCGACGTGGAAGCATGTCTTGTGCTATGAGCACCAGATACATCTAAATCGACCCCGCTTACTGACAAAACCTGCCGAATCCATCTACTGATGGTTTGAGGAGAAGCACTGGAATGTGGTTTTCTAAACGTGATTAATAATTATCGTTTCTATTTTTCGTTCTGATGTCAGATGTAACAAATAAATAATCCTCTATGGTCGTAGCTGGGCATATTCTTATGTTATCAGTAAAAATATGGTAAATGTAAAACCGGTTGATCGCGACCTGCTGCGCTTGTCTTAATAATATCTGAAACCAAAATCTTCAAACCTAAGTGGGACCGAGTAATGTGTGAAATTTTAATTAACGATAGAGTTTGTACACAAAGCCAGTAAAATAGTAAATTTTTTGGAAATTTTCTCTAGTGTTAACGTTCTATTTGGATACCAAGTAGCTACATGACTTAGGACCTGCGGGTCCCGCGTATTTGAATATTTTGGACGGGAAGGCCTTTGCCTATACATCCCCCTTAGCAAACGCTTAATTCGATCCTCTGATCCGAAATTATTTCCTAGAAGCAATGAGAGTACCGACCTATGGCTATTAATGGAACCGTAAGATGCCCCATTATGGAATATTTCAACTAAGAATGACATCACAAAAGTACTAGGAGTGTCAAAAAAGTTTAAGTTATTGTCAATACAAAACTTCCACCATAATTTATATGTTACTTCGTATTGTTTCAATGTGCTCTTAGAAACGGATGCCAATGTAAGTTCTAAAGCTACAGGCGGAGTATTTTGTCTCGGAAGGCTGCCCTGAGAGCGTTGCGACCCCCAGGATAAGCTGGCGGTTCAGTGGGTGTTGCAACCTGTAACGAGAACGTAAAAGGTCCCTTCCACGAAATATATCTACCGGAGACATTTGGCTTTAGTGCGAGAAGCAAACAAATCTATGTCGGGTTGACCCAAATTTTTTACTAGGTATCTTTTGGAAAACCCAATCCGATAGTTCCCATCAATGTTAGTTCTTCTGGATTCAATGTCTGCTTCGACATTATCGCGAGTATTAATATAATAATATGATGCGAAAAGAAGGATATCTCGGCTTTCGCACCATTGCCAAATTTCTCTCATCAGGTCATTAAGGTGAGGATGTTGAATTCCTCCAAACCGATTTATGTAATTTATAGCAGTTGTATTATCAAATCGAAGCAATATTGTGCAGCTAGTTAAATGTTTTGCAAAACATTTCAACCCCATGAAAACCGCCACTAACTATAAGCTATTAATGTGACGTAAAAGTTTTCGTCTTTCCAACCCCCGTTGACACGATCGCCGTTGCAAACCGCTCCCCAGCCAGTTTTCAACCCGTTAGTATATATATATTTCTAATGCAAAATCATTGTTTGGTTGCATACAATTATTTGAATATTATATTGCATTCCTCCAGCAACGGAGATCCGGTAAGATAGAAATATCGGATTTTATTTTTACCCCATAATTATGATATGTCTGAACGGCTAAGAATTTAAGGCGTTCTAATTTTTTGGTATATAACACCTATTAGTTGAGAAAACTCTCTTATAGTGAAATTGGACAAGAAAAGGAACTTTTCTATCAGAATTAAAAATCTTGCTTCGTTTATCTAATGGCAAGCTTAAGGTCATATCGACAGTATTATATATAAAGCCTAGAAATTTACACGATTGTTGTGGTAACAGCACACTTTTCTCAAAGTTAATAATGAACCCCCGGCTATTAAGTAACTTAAGTGTTACTTCTACGTTATGGTAACATTCAGAAAACGCAAACGCAACCTATGCATGAAATATCATTAAGACATATTACGGACTTATGTCCTTGGCTGCGTAAATAGTTCATAATTTCTTTCATTATCTTAGAAAAAATTCTAGGTGCGACAGATAGACCGTATGGCATGGCGCTAAACTCATACAGTTGATTAAACTCAAATCGCAAGTACTTGCGATGTAGTTGGGTAATGGGAACTAGGAAATAGGCCTCCTGTATGTCAATAGTGGCTAAAAAACCTCCTTTGGATATGAGCTTAGCGGCAGTCCTATGGTCCTCCATCTTAAAATGTTTTTTAGAGATGAACTTGATAAGGTGTTTCAAATTTAGGATAAACCTTTTACCCTATTATGTTTCGGCGCCAGGAATATATTCGAAATATACTCGTCTTCTAAATGCTCACATTCAGATACAGCCCCAAAGTTAAGTAGTTGCTGTATTGCCGAAGACATAGCCACCTCCTCCTCGGGAGAAAGATACATGGAATAAATGATTGTCTAGGTTTATGTGAAAAAGGGATATAAACTCCCTCTGAAATCCATCTAAGGATTGTAAGATTGTTAGTAATTTTACACCAACAGTCATAAAATGCTGGATTCTTCCAGCGTGTACCTCTATGGGTGTTGATTGGTGACACGTTGCTTGTGAGGGGCTGCCGTCCGCGACTGCGGTGCTGAGGTGGTCCTGCGGCTGACTGGTGCCGAGGTGGTCCTGCGGCTGACTGGTGCCGAGGTGGTCCTGCGGCTGACTGGTGCCGAGGTGGTCCTGCGGCTGACTGGTGCCGAGGTGGTCCTGCGGTTGACTGGTGACCCCCCCCCCCCCCCCCATGGGTGGTGGGTAACGGTGAGGGCCCATCCAGTTTCCCTGTGGTCTTTGACGACTGGTGGAGGGTTGAGAGTGTGGGATTGACGATATTGTTGACTTAATATTCGAATATTTCTTAATCTGTAAGCTCTGCTTTTCAATAGCCCTGGAAGCTTTTATTTTATCAGAAAGCTTTATCAAGACTAGGTGTAATAAACTTCTTTCTAGCCTCTGTTTCAACGAAATGTAAATCGCATAAGAGCCGACAACTATCGCTCAAATGCTTTACGGCCTGAAGCCTATCAGAGTCAGCGTCCAAGTGCAGATCTAGGCCCCTATTAAGTGCTGTGATGCCAGCACCTAGTTGCTGCTGAACGCTCTCGACCCTCTCGACTCGAGTGGGGTCGGATACGGCAGCCAAAATTTCAGGGTTTAACTTTGGAGCTTGGAGGAGCGCGTAGTTCTCGGGCACCGAGTTCTGCTTTAAAAGCTTGTTCTTAGCGTCTTTTTCCATACCCTTACGAGGAATAGGAAGCCATATCTGTGCTAAGCTATCGTGAATTTTTGGGCCCACCTTAGGAGTTCCTTCGATAACCTCACCCAACGCGGCGAGTACATCGGCGTCCAGCTCTGGCGCTGCCGCTGCTTCTTGGCGCTTGGCGCGCATTCGTCCAAAACAGGCTGGGACTGAGTATCCTTCTCGGGATCTTCCTCAATAAGTTGGCATCGCTCATTATCTTGAAAAAATAATGAGCTAATTAGGAATAGTGCGAAAACGCACATAAAAATTTGCTCACGTGAAGGCACACGGCCAACCTCCGAGCAATGCATTAGTAGCGACTATGCATATAAAGTTTATTTTACCATCATGTTAACCCACGGTTGACCTCCTGTCATCAAAAAGCAACGTTGTGTTGACCCACGGACAACCTCTACGTACTACATACTCGTATGTAAAAAGATTTATTTAAAGTTATATAGTAGGTACTTAATATTTGCACGCTTGATCGCATGGGCAAATTTTAGTGAGACTCGTACTATTTTAATACACCACATTGTTACACCTAAAATTATGCAAATAAATTTTTGATTATGATTATGATTATTAAGCTTTAGCACTGATAAAACGCACATAAAAATTTGCTCACGTGAAGGCACACGGCCAACCTCCGAGCAATGCATTAGTAGCGACTATGCATATAAAGTTTATTTTACCATCGTGTTAACCCACGGTTAACCTCCTGGCATCAAAAAGCAACGTTGTGTTGACCCACGGACAACCTCTACGTGCTACATACTCGTATGTAAAAAGATTTATTTAAGGCTTTAGCACTGATAAAACGCACATAAAAATTTACTCACGTGAAGGCACACGGCCCACCTCCGAGCAATGCATTAGTCGCGACTATGCATATAAAGTTTATTTTACCATCGTGTTAACACACGGTTAACCTCCTGGCATCAAAAAGCAACGTTGTGTTGACCCACGGACAACCTCTACGTGCTACATACTCGTATGTAAAAAGATTTATGTAAAGCTTTTAGCACTGATAAAACACATATCCGTATACTTCTTTTCGGCATTATTTAAATGCCGCTTTACGAACGGTTACGATTTTTAAACCTATGAAACGTTCGGAGCGCGCGTACTCTGCCTCGCACGAAAAAAGAATGACGGCTCGGCAGTAGTAGTAGCATTGGGTAGTACAAAAAAAAAAAAAAAATTGAGAGCTCAATCGATTTAGAATCGATTCTCTCTAAAAAGCGTGCGATTATGCCTTGTAGGATAAAAGGACTACGTTGTAAATATTATATCGAAGAATGATACAACGAAATATAATTAACAAAATATTGACAGAAACCAATAACAAATATATAATAACAATCTACGCCTTTGATTATTTCCAGATATGTCTAGTTTATCAAAATGTATTGAGCATATTGTAGAATTTTTGCAAGGTCTGTAATGGTCTTCTCTTCTTTCTTGTGCGACAATGGATATCCATTCTGCACGGCGATATGGATCAGACGAAAATCTACAATAAAATAAAAAAATAAATTAACCACTCCATAGTACATTTTGTTCCATTCACACAACCGACACTTTGGCCAAACATTGCTTGGCTCCAATGTTTGGGCAAATCGTTGGCCACATGGCAAAATATTAGTTTTTAATAGTTAAATAATGTTTTTAAGAACATTTAAATAGATTTGACACTGTACTTACCGAAAAAATGATACTCCTTCGGAAACTTTACTATTACGGTGGCTATTTTCGCAGTTTTTAAAAACACACCGAGGCATTATGGCACGTCTGAACGTTGGCTGTGGTTGGAGCTAACTAAACTCAAATAAGACCACAACTTTATTTGTGCTCTTATTTTTTGGTGCCATTTTTTAGATCGTGACACTTAATCTAGTGTATTTGTGATCGCAGACGACGACACATGCTTTCGGGCATAGTGGTCAGTGGCGTCGTGCATCGCAAGATGGAGGGAAGACACCACACCGTCCGAGCGAGGTGTGCCGTTTATGCTGGGCGGCGCAGCGCTACCGCGCTGTGGGGGGTTGTGTCGAATCCCTCCGGGCCCCCTCAGACGGAGTGCTGGTAGCGGACCACCGTCGGGTTTGGTGGGTTTTCCCGTACCCAGGGCCCTGGTGTATACTTAAAGGCATACCGACGAAAAAAAGGTTAGTTTAATTAAAGTCAAAATATCACATCAAATCCTAAACCGTGTCTTATTATTACTTTACGTAATCATAATTAACAATTTTAAAGAGACCCCATTATATTTTTCTTAAATGAACCAAACAATTTTTGTTTGCATCATTAAATAATTCACACGCAACGTTTAATTAAAAAAACAATAACGTAATTGATTACAATGCATCATTATTCCAACGCGTTAAGATTCAAAGTTGCACAAGTTTTTGTGCGTGGATGGACTATAAAAGCTATCACACTGTAACGAACCCCCCCTTTCAATGTTTTATATTATAAGGGTACACTACTATAAACCCTTAATTATAACTCGTTACTTCTCTACATTAATATATTCAAATACTTGTATAGCTATTTAGCTGTAATGAAATAAGTAGAGAAACTGTTATTTTGGCCAGATAAATACCTTTGTGATCGTCTAGTATGATGGTAGGACTCTATTACGTTGTGTATTAATTTATTATGTAGTAACTCAAATTCTTTATGAAGGTAGCTGAGTTCAGATTAAGCGTATGTCGAAAGCCTTGTGAAGTTAGTACGTAAGTAATCTAGATCTAAAATACAATACGAGATGTTTATAATTAATAGAGATAGTTTAAAAAGTAAGTGTTATTTGTATTTCTAGTCTATTTTCTATAAAATATATTTAATACTTGTTGCTTACAGAATCCTAAATATAATTTCACCGGAAACAAGGTACATCAAAATCTTAATAACCGAAATCGTTCCTACCTTTAGGATAAGGATTAGTATAATAGTGTAGGTATTAGGGATGCTTTAAGGCCCCAAACACGCCTAAAAGCGGTGAAACACAACCATATTTATAGTTCCTTCCCGAATAGGAGTAGGATTGTGATTGAGCCTCAAAGGCCAATGTAGGTAGGATATATTGGGATGGAGTTTACCCAGCACCAAATCCAAATAAGTTGTATAAGTTAGATAGAATAACATCCAATCTAACAACATGTTGTATGAAGTATATCACGGTCTTGCAGACACGGAATACCTTTGTTGTGTTGTCGTACCAGGGTAGCGGTAAAGAGCTGACACATGGTAAAATTTAGCGAATAAGGTTCATACATAAGTTAGTAACCGATGCAATGAAACAGGCAGGGTCAACACTGGTCCTCCCAACGACATACGTTAGTGTATGAAGGTGTTCAACGGAGCAGCTCAGCACTGAGACACTACACCAAGAATACTAGTATGATAATTGGTCCCTAATGGCATAATGGTGGTTGCATAAGCAGGGGCACCGCCATAATTTGTAATGATAGGTAGGCCGTATATACGCCACCATGACATAATTCACGAAACATGAACTGTCAAATTGGATGTAGTTTGCAGTATTGGATAATAGCTGCAATAGTTTGTATGATTTATTTATTACCAATGCAATTAAGCCAGGTAAACTCAGGAGTCAGGTATGTTGTAGGTAGGAAAGACTTTCGTCTAGTCCCTAATAATGTTTGTTTATAGGCCAGTCCAAGATAGGAACAGGCAAGCTTGTAGTAAATAGAATGTTACCATTGCTGGCAATTAAAATAGGTAAAATGTATTTAAGAGAAGACTTACGTCTTAATTTTACTTAATAGAATTGGTTAAGTTTAAGTAGTTTTGTTTTTGTTTACGGTGCAATCGCTTTAGGCAAATACGTATAAAATATTTTAAGATTTTTGTATTGTGTGAAATGAAACAACACCTTTTATACGTTTATTTATACCTTAAAACCTTGTACTTCTAGACTTTAATTTGTTTAAGAGTTAGTTAAGTAAATCAATCCAGCGAGGATCATAATAATTTAATAAACACAAGAGGACAATTTCACCAATACCATGTATTATGTTTGTGCCCAAAATACATGATATGAGTTAGGACCACTCGTAAGATTGCTCTAACCAAGTCCCGAAGGAGAGGTCGGAACCTGCTTTACCGTCTAGTCGGCAATACATAGTTAAATAATACAATCTCTGAGATAATAATATTCAACCGTATTACACACTAGAATGGCTGACCATAAAGCATTTAAGCGGGCATTTCTAAGAAATACCCTCTAAACGCATACACTACCTCGTTTTACCGAGATAGGAGCCAGACAGTTCCACACGAGTTTTCCAAGATGGGAACCCTATAATAAAACGCATCACGTTTAATCACCTACCTGGACTGAAATGACTCCACGTGGTCATATAAATGATTACGAGCAAATTATTAAAATCTAGAGTATTTACCTTTTTGTAAAGTGTACCTATTAAAACCCTAACTGAGCATGAAAGTAGTGTGTGTAATGTAAAAATATATACAATAATAATTATAAAATATAAATAATATATTATGCTAATACATAATACTTAGGTATAAGATATAAATAGATAAATTTAGATTTCACTTCAAAAGGCTTTCTGAACATAATATTATTAAAATTTCTAACTGTTAATTCCTACAATAATTACCACAAAATAACAATTTCTAAACCTACTCCCTATTTCCTAGCAAACCTAATCACAAACTAAATAAATAGTCTGTGGCCCTAATTGGCTTACTTGGGACCTGAAACGGCAGTTTCAGGCCTAAATCCTACGTCGCACTTCACTGACTCTACAATTTAGTTAAAAATTCAAAACAAAATACATAATTATTAATTTAGAAACTTTTCTCAAAACTGAATCAAACACTAAGTTAATTCGCGTCCCCCCTACGTCTGTTAATCTCGCTCCGTATCTCTTATTAAAAATCGCGCCTCGCTCCGATCCCTTATTGACCTTATATCGCGCCTCGCTCCGATCCCTTATTGACCTTATATCGCGCCTCGCTCCGATCCCTTATTGACCTTATATCGCGCCTCGCTCCGATCCTGAATATTCCTGCACTTTCCCTTTTATAATCATCTCCCCACTCCTACATTTAATGTTTCCATACGTATGGGATGCCTACGGGGCGTGACCAGATTCCTTATTTATAAAAAAAACTCTCAGCCATTCTGCCAAATTGCGCCATCTTACTCATTTCCGTTGCACTATACAGCAAATGAACCTGCCACCTAACGTGAACTTCGCGAACTAACAACTCAGTGAGTGAATCAATAGAAATCCTGAACGTTTTTAGTTAATGTTTTGGCCCCAACATAGAGGGCGCTGTGATGGGTTTCTTTGTTATTAGAAACAAATAGAATTTTGTTAGATTCGAAAAATAATTTTGTGATAGGGTGGGGTTGGTTCCGTTACAATCGCCCCCTAAATTATTACGAAGTTTACCGTAGTGATAATTTACAAAATTAAAGGGAACCACCTTAATACTAATTCTTAAATTTAAATTAATCTTTCTTATATGATTTAACACTTTTATTTGTTTTCTTTGAAATGTGTTATCACTTAATTAATCTCAATTAATTGAATTTCCAATAGATTTTCCTGACAAACTTGACACAACCGGGAACCGATCCCGAACACTCCGACCGTCCTGTCTCATGACTCAACACTCTAACTACCGCGGCATAAAATAAACAAGCAACATTTGATTTTTACACTGGTTTTTGCGCCCCCACTAAATTCCAGACTACGATAACTACACAATCAATTTTCAATAACAATAACCTCAGCATAAAATTCGCCATGTTATACACTAAACTACTTTTAAAATAACTTATTTTACAAATTTCCAAATCTTAAACGCAAAATATGCAAGAACATGTATCTTGTATGAAATGACCTGAACCCTTTTTATGGCCGTACGTATTGTTTTTGCAACCATGACTTGTTAACAGATGTTGTCTATTGTACTGAGCAACTACCTGAGTTCAAATCTCTGTTTGTTTTGTAAAAGAAATGGCTTTTGCTTTCCGCATTTAACTAATTGTTCTTAGTTGTACAAAATTAAACTTTTTGGAGTTGAAATTTTATTCAATCTGTAGATATTATAATTAATTGATTGAACCCCAAATAGCCCTTTATGTTAAAATTAATATAAATTTTATAATCCCTAAATGAAACTCTTAATAAAATCATAAGTCCTTCTTTTTTTTATCATCATCATCATCAACCCGTATCAGTCCACTGCTGGACATAATTAATAGCAAAAAACCACATTAATTCTCATTACAATTTCAAGTTTAATGTAAAAATAAATTCGCCTCCATTTCATCTAGTTAAGAAAACTTTAAAACTATTTATTAGTACCATTACCTAGATAACCTTTCATAATCATCATAATTTAGTTATTATATTATGAAATATGAAAATCCAATTGTAATTTAAATAAACAAATCTCTGTATGTACTATGTACGTACCCTAATCAACAGATATCATAAAGCAAAAACAACTTTATCCCTAAACGTAACACACCCGAGAACCGCCCCCGGAATCTTGCATCTTCCGCGACTCAGGCTAATCCACACGCAACATGCCGTCGCAGACAAAGTTAGTGCATTAAGATGCGATAATTTTATATCAATTCGTTTTGTTAAATAGTAGGTATGCCATATTATTGAATAACTTGATTCTAAGTGAAATTATTATTAAGCTACATATTGAGTATTTGTTAGATATTTCAAGAAGTACCTAACTTAATTTGAAACACACGAAGTTGCAAATCATAATAATATTAAGTTTAGTTTTGGTTCTCTTAATTCTTAACAATTTAATACATTTCAACTAAATTCAATTCATTAATATGAATTACCGATGATTGACGTGATTCTAAACGTAATTTTTTATATTTTTTGATGTTAATTTGTTTACTTTTGTAACAAAAAAAATCAGGTACCCGCTTAAAATGTCCGAAAGCTCGACGTGACAAAAAATCAGTCATAATAAATTTTGCTCTAATTCACGAGTGGGCATGTCATTTGACACGACGCAATAAATTTCAACTCTTGAGTTGTTTCTAACAAGTTCCCATTATCGAGTTCTCACACGTGCATTTCAAGCGAACTCTTGACATGATTGTTTTTATCCATAACAACTATACTGAAAAGAAACAATCACTTAAACCTCTTAAACTATTCCTTAAAATTCCACTTTTGAGCTTCGTTCTCAGGCTCATAACTTTTAAAATCATTGACATATTGATATTTCTGAGAGTCACAGAAATATTTTAACAACTTCAGATATGGAAGTTTGTTTACACTTTTAATTTAGAATTGGGGTTCCCATAACACAAAAGAAATGTAAAACCCTATAATGTACCTTATAAAGTATTACCGTAAAGACCGCGTAAAGATTACAACCAATCCTACTTATTGTATTTCTGTACACGCTTAAAATTAAATCCTAGACTTACTAGATGAATCCTAGGTAACCTAACTTCTGTCTACACTAACTCATAAAAAAAAATATTTGTACCTACCTACAATAATCTAAATAAACCTAGCTAATCCTATCTTCCTATCGCCCTAGCCCTAGCCATACCTACGCTGAAATATGTACATGAATAGATAAAGAGGGATATCTGATACCATGAGACCTAAGATATCAGACGGAATTTGGGAAAGGAAGGTAAGGATAGTGCACGTGGTGCAATGTGCACTGGATTTGGGATTTTCTCACTGCCGATCACACAGGCTCATGTGACCGTGGTTAGGCGAAAGGTGTCTTGGCCGCAGTGAGAGGAATACTGAAATGGCACACAGAAAAAAAATACAACACACAATAAAACAAAAAACAGTAAAACAAAACACAAAATCGAAAATCTAAGTTGAAGCTAAATGTTTAATTATGAATCAAAATTAATTACGATAATACTTTCAATAAGATATGACCTAAATGTTTAATCTAATTAAGCAATAATGTAAATTAATAAAATACTAAGAAACAACTTCTCGCCCCCTATTGCTTTCCAATCTTTGTTAATTCTATCCTTATCAATTTTTCATAAAATTTGTATAAAAATTTTAATTACATTAAAACTGAAAATCAAATATTTCTATAAACTAACTTCACGCCCCCAGATCGCTTAACCATCTCCCAGTCTTTGTAAAACCTCATTATCCTGGTCACGGCACCATTTGTAACGAACCCCCCCTTTCAATGTTTTATATTATAAGGGTACACTACTATAAACCCTTAATTATAACTCGTTACTTCTCTACATTAATATATTCAAATACTTGTATAGCTATTTAGCTGTAATGAAATAAGTAGAGAAACTGTTATTTTGGCCAGATAAATACCTTTGTGATCGTCTAGTATGATGGTAGGACTCTATTACGTTGTGTATTAATTTATTATGTAGTAACTCAAATTCTTTATGAAGGTAGCTGAGTTCAGATTAAGCGTATGTCGAAAGCCTTGTGAAGTTAGTACGTAAGTAATCTAGATCTAAAATACAATACGAGATGTTTATAATTAATAGAGATAGTTTAAAAAGTAAGTGTTATTTGTATTTCTAGTCTATTTTCTATAAAATATATTTAATACTTGTTGCTTACAGAATCCTAAATATAATTTCACCGGAAACAAGGTACATCAAAATCTTAATAACCGAAATCGTTCCTACCTTTAGGATAAGGATTAGTATAATAGTGTAGGTATTAGGGATGCTTTAAGGCCCCAAACACGCCTAAAAGCGGTGAAACACAACCATATTTATAGTTCCTTCCCGAATAGGAGTAGGATTGTGATTGAGCCTCAAAGGCCAATGTAGGTAGGATATATTGGGATGGAGTTTACCCAGCACCAAATCCAAATAAGTTGTATAAGTTAGATAGAATAACATCCAATCTAACAACATGTTGTATGAAGTATATCACGGTCTTGCAGACACGGAATACCTTTGTTGTGTTGTCGTACCAGGGTAGCGGTAAAGAGCTGACACATGGTAAAATTTAGCGAATAAGGTTCATACATAAGTTAGTAACCGATGCAATGAAACAGGCAGGGTCAACACTGGTCCTCCCAACGACATACGTTAGTGTATGAAGGTGTTCAACGGAGCAGCTCAGCACTGAGACACTACACCAAGAATACTAGTATGATAATTGGTCCCTAATGGCATAATGGTGGTTGCATAAGCAGGGGCACCGCCATAATTTGTAATGATAGGTAGGCCGTATATACGCCACCATGACATAATTCACGAAACATGAACTGTCAAATTGGATGTAGTTTGCAGTATTGGATAATAGCTGCAATAGTTTGTATGATTTATTTATTACCAATGCAATTAAGCCAGGTAAACTCAGGAGTCAGGTATGTTGTAGGTAGGAAAGACTTTCGTCTAGTCCCTAATAATGTTTGTTTATAGGCCAGTCCAAGATAGGAACAGGCAAGCTTGTAGTAAATAGAATGTTACCATTGCTGGCAATTAAAATAGGTAAAATGTATTTAAGAGAAGACTTACGTCTTAATTTTACTTAATAGAATTGGTTAAGTTTAAGTAGTTTTGTTTTTGTTTACGGTGCAATCGCTTTAGGCAAATACGTATAAAATATTTTAAGATTTTTGTATTGTGTGAAATGAAACAACACCTTTTATACGTTTATTTATACCTTAAAACCTTGTACTTCTAGACTTTAATTTGTTTAAGAGTTAGTTAAGTAAATCAATCCAGCGAGGATCATAATAATTTAATAAACACAAGAGGACAATTTCACCAATACCATGTATTATGTTTGTGCCCAAAATACATGATATGAGTTAGGACCACTCGTAAGATTGCTCTAACCAAGTCCCGAAGGAGAGGTCGGAACCTGCTTTACCGTCTAGTCGGCAATACATAGTTAAATAATACAATCTCTGAGATAATAATATTCAACCGTATTACACACTAGAATGGCTGACCATAAAGCATTTAAGCGGGCATTTCTAAGAAATACCCTCTAAACGCATACACTACCTCGTTTTACCGAGATAGGAGCCAGACAGTTCCACACGAGTTTTCCAAGATGGGAACCCTATAATAAAACGCATCACGTTTAATCACCTACCTGGACTGAAATGACTCCACGTGGTCATATAAATGATTACGAGCAAATTATTAAAATCTAGAGTATTTACCTTTTTGTAAAGTGTACCTATTAAAACCCTAACTGAGCATGAAAGTAGTGTGTGTAATGTAAAAATATATACAATAATAATTATAAAATATAAATAATATATTATGCTAATACATAATACTTAGGTATAAGATATAAATAGATAAATTTAGATTTCACTTCAAAAGGCTTTCTGAACATAATATTATTAAAATTTCTAACTGTTAATTCCTACAATAATTACCACAAAATAACAATTTCTAAACCTACTCCCTATTTCCTAGCAAACCTAATCACAAACTAAATAAATAGTCTGTGGCCCTAATTGGCTTACTTGGGACCTGAAACGGCAGTTTCAGGCCTAAATCCTACGTCGCACTTCACTGACTCTACAATTTAGTTAAAAATTCAAAACAAAATACATAATTATTAATTTAGAAACTTTTCTCAAAACTGAATCAAACACTAAGTTAATTCGCGTCCCCCCTACGTCTGTTAATCTCGCTCCGTATCTCTTATTAAAAATCGCGCCTCGCTCCGATCCCTTATTGACCTTATATCGCGCCTCGCTCCGATCCCTTATTGACCTTATATCGCGCCTCGCTCCGATCCTGAATATTCCTGCACTTTCCCTTTTATAATCATCTCCCCACTCCTACATTTAATGTTTCCATACGTATGGGATGCCTACGGGGCGTGACCAGATTCCTTATTTATAAAAAAAACTCTCAGCCATTCTGCCAAATTGCGCCATCTTACTCATTTCCGTTGCACTATACAGCAAATGAACCTGCCACCTAACGTGAACTTCGCGAACTAACAACTCAGTGAGTGAATCAATAGAAATCCTGAACGTTTTTAGTTAATGTTTTGGCCCCAACATAGAGGGCGCTGTGATGGGTTTCTTTGTTATTAGAAACAAATAGAATTTTGTTAGATTCGAAAAATAATTTTGTGATAGGGTGGGGTTGGTTCCGTTACAACACGTAATGATCACTTTCACATCATTTGCATGCGAGTTCCGTAGTAAAGTATCTTAACATACAAATATTACATAAGTAACGCCATATAAACAGCAGTATAGTCTATTTTTTTTCTTTGAAGAATATTTATTCTATGTAAGGTAGCGCCTGTTTCGGGGGAACCCATCTTTTCGCTGCACCACGGTGAGGTGCATCCAATAACGAACAAGGCTCTGGCAAGTACAGACCCGATCAATTTACAAAACGATCATTTCTAAATTGTGAATTTGAGATTGCCAAATCTTTTGATGGTTAAGTTGTAAACCTGTTTAATAAGTTACCAGAGCATATTCATTAACAATTTATAATTAAGATCTCACACGAAGTCGACACTAAAGCATTGAATAGAGTACCTATCGAATTTCATGTCGGTTTTTCTCGGTAGAAACTAATTCCAAAACCGGTGGTGGAAATCCGGAGAGAGAGTAATTCATGTTTTGACGATATCTATAAGTGCTTGTTTCAAGTCAATATCATCATCATCCTCCTATCCTTTTTCCCGATTGTCTCAGGGTTGGCTTCCCAAACTGAGAGATTTGGCGAGGGCTAAGCTTTTACACAGAGTGACTGCCATCAGACCTCCGCAACACTTAGGGTAAGCTATACCCATTCTCAGTTAGGCGTCAGAGTTATCATCATCTCTGATATGATGTAACGACTGCTATCTGAGTTGGTAAAGATAGCACCCGGGACCAACAGCTTAACGTGCCCCGAAGCACGGAGGAAATCGGTGTCAAATTTTGGTCACCCATCATCGGATTGACCGCGCCAATGGTTGCACAACGTTGCGGTCATTGTTAAGCGAACAAGACCGCGGCGCCACCGAGCTCCTCCTTGTTTCAAGTCAATATGAATATAGATATTTATGAATTTTACTTTAAATTCCTCATTTGTGCACCAACTCACAGTATAAATTAAAACATTTTCTTAAGATCTTAGAATTGGTGTGCATGGTCCAACATTCATTATTATCATTTTATATCTCTATCTGCGCTTTCTCCAATAAACCGTTAATGAGTGAAGTGTAAATGCCACCGCAAATCGTAGACAGCTTTCATAAATACAACTATTTTCTAGGCTAAGTATCATTGAACCGAGAACGATGAAGCCGTTTTAGAAAAAGACAGTACCTACCCAGACCTATAAGTACTAGTTTAAATGTACTCTTAGTTCGGTTCAGTGGTGTTTTTTTTTATAGTAGCTCGACATAATGGCTTCCCTACGCCTTATGAAAGCCAAAGAGAAGCCCAAGTAGCTGTGACAACTGGTTAGTTACCTGTCAGTTGCCACTGCCATGCAGGCCCAACCCTAACCCCCCACGAGCTCCGGAGACCCTACTCACCAGCAAAAACACGACCCGTAGGTCATTTGGCTGCGGTATTCTATACGGTGGAATTCCTTCCCCGGACGGGCAGCTCAGTACGAGCGAAGATTCGCTATGCCCTACCTCTCTTGGTGTGGTTTTCGCGAGACCCCTACAGTCCAAACATCAGTGTGCATACACTCGTAGATTTTTAAAGTGGTCTGGATGTTTGCTACGTACATATAATATGACGTGTTAATTTTCAAAGAGAAGTAAGTTTATCAGTTGCCTAGCACCCACGATCAACATGACTGTTTAGCTCCTTCGTACACAAGGTCAAATCTTTGATACGCGGTCTCTAAGCGAATGCCTTCGGGCATCAAAGAATTAAGTAGCCTTATGTATGGGCAGGCTTCGAGTGAAGGAACACAGAGTCTACCACTTTTCGCGCACACACTACATACCTAATTGGTTAGTCTAAGGAGATTAGATTGGTTGAAGATGTGTACTTGACATCTTCAAAGGAGGCCCTACGCCGGATGGAAAGCGAAAGAAAAGCCCAAGTCGTTGTGACAATGAGCAAGTAAATGGTCAGTTACCTGTCAGTTGCCACCGCCATGCCGGCCCAACCCTAACCCCCCACGAGCTCCACGAGAAATTCAGTCTGGAGAGTGTTATTATACCTACTAATTTTCAATTTGATTTATAAGAAAAACTTATCTGTTAAACGGTTTACAACTAAGAAGGCATGGCAAACCTTGCCTTATGTTTTAAACAGCCTTCGTGACAAAAAAGTTAACTCTAATTGAATTTCAAATTCGAAGTCAAACAACATGGCAGTTCGAAACAAACAGTTTAATAAAAGGGAAATTACTGAGGCAAATACGTAATAGCGACAAATCACAGCCATTGATATCGATTAGTGCCAGGGTTCAGGTCAAGGAAGGTCGGAGAACCCTACGTTGAACCTTATGAGCGGTGGCAATTGCCTTGAAGGACCTAGAGTTAGGGGTTGTTCGATATTGGTTCTATATGAGAAAGGTTACCTATAGCGCTATAATTAAAGGTATACTAACAGACCACTGTGAACTTCGAACATATAAAAAAAAATTATTTCAGACAGGGTCCATAATGTTAGTAACAATTAATCTTAAAAACTATGTTAGTAGGCAAAACAATAATTTTATTGTCTTTGGCGAGCTGAACGTAGGTCCAGTGCTGCATGACAGCACTCTCCACGTCCAGCCCTGCCGCGACCGTCTCCTGGAGGCTGTTGGCGCTGCCGCGTACCCGCCGCGTATAGAATAATACTCTTTTTTTTCGTCTTGAATACCTACATCAGGGCCCAAGATATGGGACAAATAGGTTTGACCAAACTTCGGCCACGGCAAATCTCAACGGATATTACAAACTTAACGAAGTACGTAGAAGTGTTATAGCGAAATGTTGCCCTCCTCAGATCATAGAAAAGAAGTAAAATCGTAAATCTTTGACGAACCAGTGTCGTGATTATGTGTGATGCATTTGATATGCAGCAGGCGGTTTTCTGCATTGTCTAGCCTATCTTTATATATAGGTATGTATAATAGGCTATTATGGCTAAAAATTGTTTCGTAATTAGTCCGTCTTTTAGGTTATTTTTTAAAAATTACAAAGTTATAGCCCGTTGAAATTACGCGTGACGTCACTCGGTGAGGCATTTTTACAGGAGCTAGTGACGTCAAATACTCCCACTCCTAACTTTTCATGCCTTGTATCTTTGCTATTGCTTATTTGAATGAAAAAAGGAAAAATATGTGTCTTTTTTTTAACTAGCTGTGCCAGGGGCGTCGCAGGCGTGGATATCGGGTTCCAAAAATAATGGATTCATTTTCGGATATATAATACCTATCTATACTTAGTGTCTAAGTTTTAAGTTAGACCTCTAGCAATACATTGGTGAAAACCGCATTCAATTCTATGCAGTAATTTTACACAGGTTAAAATTTCTCCCGTTTTCCCAAAACTTCCCGTCACTGCTCTGCTACTATTGATTGTAACGTGATGAAAAGTATACTATAACCTGCCTAGGAGTATGAAGAATAATTTTATTCGTTAAAATCCGTTCAGTAGTTTTTGTTTCTATAACGAACATACAGACAAAAATTTTACTAATTGCATTTCTGGCATCAGTATCGATCACTAATACCCCCTTGATAGTTATTTTGAAAAATATATTTCATGTACAGAATTTACCTGTCTACAGATTTATATTATAGATAGATTAAGTATATAAAAAGAAGAAGATAAGCTGAAAGACGGACTGATTACAATTTTTAGCCATAATAGCCTATTCAGGCTAATGCCTAATAGTTTAATAGCTTCGATATGTTATTTACGTAATCGTAAATAACATATCGAAGCTATTAAACTCGATAACCAGCCTACGTACAGCGCGACTAGCGATGAAGCCGCAGTAAAGCGTTGCCTTAAATAAACTGTTCAATTTATATAACAAGATTTTAGGAATAGAATATCGCCATGGAGCTATCGATCGGTTACTCGTTTGTTTGCGGCAAGGTCGCTGAATCTCTACCGGGCTGGTTAAGAATGGGCTATTCCACTGTTTTTCACTTTGACTTGCTATCGATAGACTACCTCATTAAAGAATCATTGGCGAAAAAATTTGTTCCGTAAGATCAATAGTCACCGAGTTATCACAATTTCAAAATCATCACTAATTGACGAGTCCAAAAACACTCAATACAAAATGGATATGTGCGAGTGACGTCACTGGTATATTATTTCGCATGCCGCGTATAAAAAGTTTGTTTGACAGCTATATTAAATATTGCGTTTATGTAATTGGTTTCATAACAAAATATGTTATATTTAATGCTACTTAAAAGATGGTATAATATTTTTGAATGAATTTTCCACTTTGAAAATAGTATTTTTCTGTTAATTTTGCAGGCTTATTGTCGTTCCGTTTTGCAACTAATTTTAGTTGTGATTTGTTAAATAGGTTAAGTTTTACGGATACTTTCTGGTAATCAATAAGCAAAATCAATCATAGTGGAATACCCTATTGTTTACATAGAAAGGCCTTTTGTTACGTACATAGTAGCGTGTTAGCCGTACGATTGAACAAGATCAAGAGTTGTCGCTCCCCACTGTCGTCTCGACCATTGCGGGGAGCCATGAGGCCTGGACGGCTGTCGTCTACTTCTGTGAGATTGTCATGTCCCAGATGAAAGCCGAGGAGCGGAAGCGGGAGAAAGACTATAAAGCTTCTCCGCTCCGCCGACGTAGAGGCGGCTGGGAGTGGCGACAGTCATCATCATCAGCCTATTGCAGTCCACTGCTGGACATAGGCCTCTCCAGCTGCTCGCCACTCAGGGCAAACATCTGGAGGATATACCCATAATCGCCACGCGGGCAGGCGGGTTGGCAATCGCAGGGCGTAGCTTCTTGTTCCGGTGACGCTGCTGCCCGTCATCGGCCTGTGGGATATAACTAAGCCTTCCATTGTGATGGTTATACCGCCACCAGTCGGTTTGCCAGAGCCTCGTTTCTTGTTCGGCAGGATGCACCACGGGCAGGTGAGGATGGCAAAGTGGCGAACACCTAGAGAGGCTTATATCCAGCAGTGGACAGCGATAGGCTGATGATGATGATGAGACCCATTGTTTATGGCCTAGAAGTGTAATACATTTGATACACTAAATCGACCTTGTAAATTCTTTTAAAACAAGACGTGGTTTCCGTTCTATCTAGACATATCAATAAGTTCGAAGTTTACTTAAAGAAATCCATCAACCATATGTTCTGTCGGCACGCATTTATGGTAAAATGGTCCGAAATTTGCCGAGCAAAAGCCCCTGTATCAGATGGCCGGTAACCAATTAAATGCGGCTCGTTATAACACCACGCAAATACTTTCAAAAACCGGTCAAGCGTAATGTAGTCTACACAGAGGGTTCAGTAGTTGGAATCATTGCAAGATCTTATTCATTATTATCTACCTATATTAATAGCGTAACTCCTACTATGTAATATTATATAAAGTTAATGTTTGTTTGGATGGATGAATAGAGGATTTATCTGCCTGTATTTTTCATGGCTAACAACAAAATAGACATTAAAGAAAAAAATGTATTTATGACATGTCCGCAGGGCTCTCAAAGCAAACCGGTGTTCGTTACGCCAATCGGAAATGGAACAATGAGATCGAATTATTATACGAGTATTGCACATTTTTGTATTTCTTTCTGTTTAACATTAGTTTATTTTTATGTTTAACATTAGTTATTATATGAGTTAATAATGTAATAGTAAAAATAATAAAATCGTTAATGTAGCTAAGTCATAAATCACTTTGGAACGGTACCCCAAAACCGAGTTCAAAAAACAGGTCTATATTCGCATATTATGACCGTAATTCATTTACACTTTCTCTTTAGGTTCCATCAAAATTAGTGCAAAAAAGAAAGATATTATGTATATTTATGTATGTTGGTACATATATTTTGGGTCGCTGCCGGCCTTTTAAATATGAATACGCTCGTTTCTTGAAGGTTCTCAAGTCGTAGCTGTTCGGAAAGACTGTCACAGGAAGTTGGTTCCACAAAACCAAGGCGCGAGGCAAGAAGTTCCTCAAAAAGCGTACAGTTACAGTACAGCTTATTACACCTACCGCTAGTTGGGGCTTTGTCCACGCCCCACCAATTGTCACAAACGATGTTTACTTTTATACGTCAGCTACACATCTGGATAATGATAGACAATTATTTAAAGCTTTAGACTGGTAACAACTTTTCCTATTAATAATACTTTTTGGTAGGTCAAGATTTCAAATTCCAGTAAATTGTTATTGCCTCTTGGACTTAGGTAAAACAATTTTGTGAAATTTCAGCAAATTAAAAAATAGTGAAAAGTGGTTATCCTGTACATGAGACATATGAAAAATAACAAAATTAAGTTTCCATTTTAATTAATAATGAGAACAAATTCAATTAGTAAAGAAAGTTCGATTCAAATAAATAATGAATGCGAACACGTGTTTTTAAAGAGGGTAAGTACCTACCTACTCAATGTATAAAAATAAATGAAAGTAGTTTATTGTTTGTGTTAATGATATAATTTTGGGTTAAGTAAAATCTAAAAGTTGTTTCACATTTTGCCCAATTTCATTCTAAGAAATAGGGGAGAGTTGGCAAATACCGAGCCCCTAAGGGCCGACGGCCATAACTAAGCTCTGGTTTGAATTACAGTATACTGCTCGCTATTTATAGGAAGGATATTTATTAAGCTACACTTAAGTACTTTTCTAATTTAAAATTATGCAATAATTTAAGATATATTGAGAATTTTGTAAAAAATGGGAAAACGCGATATTAACAAACAGGTCTGAAAATATCGTGCCCCGGTGTTGATAAAACCGTGACCCGGTTGATAAAACCGTGCCAATAATTTTAAATACTTTTTTAAATATTATAAGTACACTATACATAAAAAATTAAGGTATCGTTAGGTGATAGATATATTAAATAAGAAGTCTAAAAATATTTATTATCAGAATCATCATTTATTTCACTGAAGGCTTCAAGTAACTTAAACATATAATTTTCGCTTACGAAATGGAAGAAATGAATACCATTTTTTAAATGTTTCCAGAAAAACTTAAAAGTTACTTACTTAATAAATATTTTAGGAACTTCTTTATAAGCGGACTGATGGGTAGTCTCAAACAATTTTGATTGAACACAATAAAAATATTAAAAGCCTTAAATACATATAATAACAACGTAGGTTGTTTTTTATAGTTGTCCACTTTACGTTACTTCTGATACATATTATGTAAGTTTGAATCTGTACTTCATTTTCTTTTTAGATATAGATAGATTTCGCTATAAAAATTCTCTTTGGTTACATTTTAGTTGTAAGCAGTCAACAACAATATAACTTCTTATCTTACTAATAATCACAGAAGTCGTTAATAAAGTAGAAATGTAGCTTTCCTTCCCATAAGGGATTCAGAATCTGCTTCTAACTTTAACTGATCTCTCACAGTAGATTCAGGAACATTAGTTTTGAACTGCAGTTTTTATTTTGCTTCCATTTCTCACAGCTTCTAAAGCCCCGTTCATATGTATCATCTGGATTCCAGTACTTTTCTTCTTTTTTACGCCAGGATCAGTCATCTGAATCATAAAATTAATCTAGACCTATAACTTTCATAATCGAAAATTCCGCGCCTAAGATCGATAATATCGCGCCCTGGGCGCGAAATTGTCAAACTCGACTGATTTGTTTTCTAATTGTTGGAATATTACAAAAATCCAGTTCTACCTTCTTCCTAAATCGTTTATTCTTTTAATCTATCTGTCATTGATTTGTCAGTAACTTGGTTTACATCAATACAAACGGTCTCATCTAAAACTAACATGCTTTTTATTTCCCTTGTCCTGCGCCCTATACCAATAGGTTATGGGCCCAGACATTGTAAGTAAATAGCTCGTAACGATAATAAAATTTTTTGGATATCACAAAGTGAAAAATTAGTGGGTGATTTAATTTTCAACGTTCAAATGACGAACGTCCCAAGACATAGCAATTTCGCATGAAGTCATTTTAAGTATCATCCGTTGTACCCGACGAACGCAACGCTGCATGGACAAAGAAAAATCCCGTAGCTAAAGGTACCATAATCGAAATTTTGTGAGACGCATTTTTTGAATTTCGCTCAAGACAGTGACATTGCAGAAGCCATTTTTGACAATAAAATTTATGAAAGACGGAGCTTGGATACGTAATTGGCATTACGTAAACAATTATTGAATTCACAAATTTTGATACCCTAATTATTATAATAATTGATATCCACGGGCGCTAAAATTAACGAAAAGGACAAGATTTCCCACTTATTTTCTTACTCTACCAACTACCTACGACGGAGTAATTACTGCCTTAGACGAGGATCACTGTACTCCATATTGCCAAAGAAATATTCACAAGATGTAATCTTAACCATAATAAGAAGATACCTATGATGAAATTCGACGTACGAGGATGTTTCTATTTTTACAAAGAAGAAATTGAACAATCGTAATCAGAACGAAAGCAATAAAGTACCATGGAATTCAACACAAATGTTGTCTGGAATGTATTACGTATTTTTTGGACGGCGACACCTTTTTCAAATGAGATTGTCAATTGAGATTGTTGTTGATACAAGAAATCACAGACACATAGCGGCTCCGCCATGCAGCAGCAGCACACTCGTTGTAGCGCCTGAGCTTCAAAACAAAAACGAGGGCAGTTTCGTTTTCTTTTTATGTTTCGTTGTTCAAAACTTACTTAAATTATCCGAATGTAATGACACTACTAATGAAATAACTCTTCTTTTAGATTCGGGAGCTGAGGATCTTTATTGTTAGCTCCAAGCTGATTATCATCATTTATTCACAACAAGTCGATAAAATACTTGTATCGCTAAATATGAAGCATCGCTAATATGAAGCATCTATACGAAAATGGTAACGAGGTAAAATTTATGTTATTACTGAGCTAGAATGAACTTCTAGCTCAGATACAATAGAAAGTTGTTTTTTTCTATTCGCCAGAGGTGTCATACCTACCTAATATCCTTTATTACCAAATCTGATGCAATAAGCAGGCATGGTGGTAGCTTCTATTATAAAGTTATATTTATAAAAGTCATACCTATAAAATTTTACAAAAGTTATATTTGTATAAGTAGGATAGAGTAGGTGTTATATTTATAACCCGCACAGCAATAAGAATTATTTTTGGAAACTTTATTTACGATTAGGTATACTCTCTATATACTATTTGCTGCACTCGAAATCTGAAGTGTTAAAATATTTAATAACTATCTTTCCATTGGAAGTTAATATATTGTGAAAATCGCCCCAAGTATCTGTCAAATGTGTTCAAAGATTATGGTACAGGCAAAGGCATAAATTTATCAATTAACAGTGCTCTACAATATACCCTAACAAAATGAGGTCAAGTGCGAAATTAACAAATAGTTTTGGGGTGAAGATATTAACATACATACATACGCCATAATCTGATAAATGAATAATAAGTGAGATAGATATAAGCGCTGGTTAATAAAAGTGCTCAGAATAAAACTAGAAATACCAAAAGTCAATTAATCAATTTTAGTTATTTAATTATTTAAGCACCAAACTAGCCAATTGATTATGGCTAGAGATGTGTCATCTAATAAGTCAAATTTTGATGAATCTAGGACAATACATCGCGGTGATGAAATTTCCACCAAAATCAACAAACTGAACTATTACAAGTCGGTAGAGTTGATAGATGCAGGGACCCGCCAGACTCGCCAAAATCAGCAAGCCGAATGAAACGGTGGCGTTGATAGGCGACAGGGAACTCCCAAAGAAATCAGCAAACCAGACAAATCTGTGGAGCTGATAAGCGATTATGAAATACTGAAATATAATAAAAATCAACAAGCCAGATAATTCGGTGGAGTTGATAGACAAATAAACAAAGTGACGTAATTAACGAATCATCAGACAAGACACGTATATACGAAAAATTATGACAAATTTATTCCCAATTTTATTATGCTATGTATTAAATTATAATGGTTTAAAAAGTTTGGACCGCTTACAATATCATCTTGCGGTGCCCCTACGAGGCGTCATGTGTATGTGTACAATGTACTATCTAAATTACATCTATGTATAATCATGCAACAAGCAAGTAAATAAATAAATAAACCAACAACCGACTGAAGGAAAGGTTGTAAGTTTATTCACAAAATGGCAAACTTAATGCCAGAAGCTACCAGCCAACCTAGCTATGCAGTTTTGTATGCGGTGTGTCTGTGCAAAGAGAACACAGCATACCTATAGGAAAATGGGGACACATAATTTCCCTTGAGTTGATTGTTGTGCCTAAAATGTATAGGTATTTAATTTTAAGAAAAATATGTACGAAATACGTTTTTGAGCCAAAAGAGCCAAAATATTTATGTATTTTCAATATACCCTAAGGAAAACCAAATTATGTATAAAGTAAATAACAACTACGTAAACTAGGTAGATAAATTATAAATATGAAATAGAAATATACAATAATATAAGGCTTAGTATCGCCCTGACCCGGCATACCTAGTGTGACTATGTTTATTAACAATACATAATAGTAAAACCAATAATTATCCAGTTTGGTACAGTCGTTCGAAAGTTATGGGTGCAATATTCTTCGAACATCCAATTTTTATTTTATAGATAAAATAATACGACATATACCTACAATTAATAATTATACAATAAAAAGATTATAAAATAATAAATAAAACAATAGTATCATGCAACAATATAAATCCCACAGGAGATGAAGAAACAAGCAGACATTTAAAAAAAAAAAAAAAAAAAGATAGTATGTAGCTTTTAGAATGATTATATTAAAAATGATTATTTTTAAATTATATTATAAATACTTTTAAATTGTATAATCATACGTGTGTGAACGATTGAATTTTTGAGGGGGGCTGTTGGAATATTACAAAAATCCAGTTCTACCTTCTTCCTAAATCGTTTATTCTTTTAATCTATCTGTCATTGATTTGTCAGTAACTTGGTTTACATCAATACAAACGGTCTCATCTAAAACTAACATGCTTTTTATTTCCCTTGTCCTGCGCCCTATACCAATACTAATATATAAAATAAGGAGATACCTTGTGATAAGCATTGCAATGATTTGCATATATATTATGCTATATCTTAACTTCAAAATACAACAAAACACAAAACTGTATTGTAATTTAAACAAAACTTACCTCTTAATGAAGATACCACGAAAAAAATAGATGAAATTGCAATTTTCTTTAGAAGCATGTGTACCGTGTTTGGTTGCTCGGGTGAAACTGGGAGAGGTATCGGGGGGGTAGGCGTCATTAGTACAACCAGGATTATCGTCGTTTAGGTCTTTAATACGTGTAGTTTTTAAAATATGTTAGGGCGCGGAATTATCAACGGCGCGGTAATTGCCAACTCTCCCCTAATTATTAATTAACGTTTCTCATAAAAACACAGTTGCACACCAATATATGTACATAGCCACCCAAACTTTTATGGTGAAATTCAACCGGCAAGCTATAAATATAACCTCACGTCTTATAATTGGTAAAAAACACGCGATATTACGGCCAGAATCCTTCGAAACAATCAATTAGGCACTCGGAAGGAATTCAAGCTAAATCATTTATTGTACTTAAACCATAAGCATTTTTGTCATTTTCTGAGAATATTTTTTTGATGAAGGTATGAAATTAAGCGTTATCTGTAGCGTGTGAGGTCAATAAGACTTTAAAACTGCTCAAATGTACCTTCATGAAAATAACTGCCTTGGGGGTCAATTGTGATTGTCAACTTTTTTCTATTGTGTTTGGTTTCCCGGCATTTATAAGGCTTCAAAAAAATTTAGAACATGGCCAACGCATTTAATTCATTCTGCCTAAAATGTGTGACTCTACAAAGGTTTCGTATAATTGACTGGCCAGTGACAAATTTTGGTAATGACAATAACGAATCAAATCGTGACGTCGCGTGGGTTCGAAATTTGAACTGAATCCCATGCGATTGCTTTAAAATTCGGTTCGAGGTTTAATTGTAACCAAAATGTAACAAAGATTAAATTAGGTTCAACAGATTATTTCTCACTGTTTCTGCATAGCCCAATGGTTGACTGGTAAAGAATGCCGACGCGGCATTAAGTCAGCTTTTTGTGCAATTTTTATGTGCAATAAAGAATAAATAAATCAATTAATACAAGTCTTTCGTGTGGTGAAGTGAAAAGAAAACAAATTATCACCTCCTCCTTATGTTCCCGCGGATTTACGAGTCAAGTAGGTAAGTGGCTTTTGAGATATCAGCTTTTAAGCCGGGTTTACCCACCAGCCTGGTGAGACCACTGTACACTCGAAACACCCGTGAAGTGCTTCAGTCTCGTTTCAGAATCATTCGATATTATAGCCAGAACAATTCTACAGGCCAGCACAGCGATGGCAACCGACAAGTGATTGATTCATCATCATCATCAGCCTATTGCAGTCCACAGCTGGACATAGGCCTCTCCAGCTGCTCGCCACCTAGGGCAAACCTCTGGAGGATATACCCATAATCGCCACGCTGGGCGGGCGGGTTGGCGATCGCAGGGCGTAGCTTCTTGTTCCGGTAACGCTGCTGCCCGTTATCGGCCTGTGGTATTTAGCTACGCCTTCTATCGTGATGGTTATACCGCCACCAGTCGGTTTGCCAGAGCCTCGTTTGTTGTTCGGCAGGATGCACCACGGGCAGGTGAGGACGGCTTGGAGCTAAAAGGTGATAGGCCGCTCCCTTACATCCCTCAGTGATTGATTGGATTACTTATATTATGTACGTTGCCGCGGCGATTGTTCTCTTTCGCCGTTCATCAGGCGACGACGGGAAGCCATTATGCTACTATGTATATAAAATACAGTTACAGTAACTTTAAGGTTACCACAACAGTTGTAAATGAAAGTAAAGTCATGGTTGTTAATTATACGACGGTAATTAATCTTACTGAGCAGCATTTAACAATAAAACTAGTGAAAACCTACATTCCTTGCATTCGCACAGATCAGAAAATGGTCTTGTATTCATATTATGTAGGTACAAGGCGAGATCGGATCCGAAATGAGGTGATCCGGCAGAGAACCAAAGTTACCGACATAGCTCACCGGATCAGTAAGCTGAAGTGGCTGTGGGCTGGCCACATCAGTCCATTATATCGGGCTACTATAAAAAAAAAACAAAAACTGAACACTCCATTTCAAGTGAGTATATGGAAGGGTATACTTACTAAGCCGATACGCCGCTAACTCCGCATTGCCTTCTGGGAACGAAGCCTAATAGCGTAGAATATACTTCAAAGTAAACCTTTTTGAGGCATAATCTTACTCACACTTGGCCAACTCTTATTAGAAACCATACAAGTACCTCTTTGTGATCTGCATCCTCTTTGTGGCGAGGAAATCTGCCAACAAAGGGTACCGACCATTGTGTGTAAATAATGCCCCGCTGTATGGTCTGAAAATATGTTTGATGCTAGGTTTACACGCGTGCCACGCAGCCCAGCAAGCAGCCTGGCAAGCAGCTCGGCGAGCAGCCCTGCCCTACACACTGCGCACGCACGTGCACATTCAAACAGTCGAACAGCCCGTTCACATGCTTGTGCTTGTGTTTGTGCCCGTTGAATGTCGTATTGAACGCGAGCGTGTAAACGCGGCATAACATAATATATTTGAGAGCAAGTGTGTAGGTATGGACACACAATGACATAGAAGTTTCTATTTAAATGGAACAGTTTGAATAGATTTGGTTGCAATAGTGACTGTAGATATAAAATGGTGTTATCAGATTATTTGCATACGATGCACGTCAAATGTATTAAGTGCCTAGCTCGTTTACATTTTGAAGAATAAGGTTTTATTTTATTTAATTTCGACTGGAATTCGGAAAAATGTTCATGACATTAATTCAAATTCGACATTATGTAGTTTGATTGTATTAGATCTCAGAAAAATAAAAAAATCAAAGTGGAGGTAGGTAGTTGTAATTTATAGGAATCTTTGTAAAATCAAACGCTCAATCAAATAGAAAAAGATACCATGATTATCAGCAATTTACACAACGGCTAGTTAATGCTTAAACGATTTTGTATCTTTCCTTCGTAATTTTAAAGCTCAAAGTGACTTATCGTTTCAATCCATGGTGTTATTCGAAAGCTTTCACTTGAAAGTGAATTAGGCCTAACGAGATAACTCATGCTGCGGAAGATTCGTAATCTCTGATCGTTAGTCATGACGTAATCGAAGTTCAATGACAAGAAGACGCTGTACAGACGACCACACATTACTAACCCCTTTTGACAGCAACTGTCAAATTTCCCAATACAATTTTGAATGAGGAGCCATTCACAAATCAGGTAACGCTTTCATGACTTTTTGATCTCTCCCCCTACAAGTCAATGCTGGTCTATTTTATATGCAGGCTCAGATAACTGCAAACTTATGTGAACTAATACATAATTGTATATTTTTTTACTTACATGTGCAAACAGTAGTATTAGTTACATGTAAACAAATTATTATAAAAAAAACCAACCACCAATGCACCATAATATTTCTAGCAGTAAAGGATTATCATCATCATCCTCTTAGCGTTGTCCCGGTTTGTGCCTCTAGGCCCAGGGTCCGCTTTGACCATGATCCTAGATTTAGTTATTACATTGAAGCGACTGCCATCTGACCTTCGTAACCCTCAGAAAGGGGAACCAGACAAATTTGGATCATGGTTACACATTCAGTATTAAACTGGATGTGCAGGTTTCCTCACGATGTTTTCCTTCACCGCTAAAAGCTAGTGGTATAATTCCGCACATAGATTTTTGCAAATCCAGAGGTGCGTGCCCCGCGCTGATTCGAACCGACGACCTCACGTGTGTGAAGCGACGATCTTACCACTAGGCTACCACGGCTCTAACAGTAAAGAACTATGTGGTTAGTAAAAATACCGATACACACTGTTACCGCTTTGTCTTATACTACTAAGGAGACAAAATGACTGCCGGCACGCCTGATGGGAAGCGGTTATGGTATTGGAAAGTTATTATTATATTACATCACCTCATGAAGAGCTTATATAAGTTACGTCAACTCTTCCACCATAAGCTTGTTAGTACGTCTTTCATGCGCCTTGGGAAAAACCGACTATGATCTACAAAATGTTAATCACCCACTTAACGAATACTTACAACGAACAATAACCTACTCGTACCGACAGAAGAAGCCAAAATTATAAGAAAGCCAAGCATTGTATCAAGTAAAGAACCAGATTTTAACAAGCAAAAAAAAAACCTTAAGTTTGATTTCAAATGTGAGAGGCAGCTCCCGATGGTGCTGACCAGAACCGCCTCTCTGAGCCCAGGCCAGGTACTCCTTCAGTGCAGCGAGTCACTGGCCGGAACTGGCACTGGTAGTGGAAAACGTCACTCCCCTTCCTTTGTATGTTACACAGGTACTTCCCGAAATCAACCCATCACCAAAACCACCACCAGCTACAACAAAAGTTACCACCCAAAAGTGAACACCACCACGCCAAATCTCAATGAAATAGCAAAAAATACCTAATTATCAGAAACGCTGCACTGAGTCAATAGATGAAACAATGGAACTTGGATTGCATGAGGACATTGGGTCTTAGGATGTTAACAGTGGCGTAACTACAGGGTGGCATGTCGGCAAAATGCCACGGGCCCTCAGCTGTAAGGGGCCCCCGGTCAGAGGAGAATCCAAACTCCCAACATTTATTATTACACATTTAGTGAAAATCTGATGAATTAGCCACGGGCCTCGAATGGTATAGTTACGCCACTGGATGTTAACCAACCAGGAAACCATGCTGCACTGGTACAGTGGCTACGTCATATAATAGAGGCGACAGGCATCACTGCCCTCCCTCTCTATCCTACCTAAATAGCAAAAGATACCTTAATTATCAGAAACGCTGCACTGAGTCAGTGGCTACGTCACAGTGATGACGGGCCTCACAGGCCCTATCCCCATATTACACAGGTACGTCCCGAAATGAACCCAACACCAAAACCACCACCAGCTACAAAAAAGTTACCGCCAGCGAACACCACCACCTTAACAGCAACATTTCCACCTACTTCCAACGTAATTATCCATGCTCTCCTTCCTGACTATGACCGAGGACATCTTCGTCGCGTACACGATGCAGCTATCGAGGAACGAGGAGTGCGGAGCCACCACCAGGATTGGAGCCTCCTGCCTGGTGACCTGCCGACCTCGCACGGTGATCGCCATGCCCCCCGCGAGGTAAGACATCTTGCCGATGAAGCATATTAATGGTTTCAGCGCCCTATGGAAACAGATGGAGTATTTCAACTAGATATTTATACGGTAACTACTATTAAAAAATATAATTAATTAATTAAGAACAAGTTGTCCTCATAATTGCGACAACTAAGTTGTTTTTTTGTGTAACAACCACATTGTAAAAACATTTGGCAAGCAAATAAACATTGATTGATTGATATAAACGCGGTTAATTCACGATAACTGTTAATAAACTTGGAATTACAATCACAGGAAAAAGTACCCAAAGGCGCGCGGAGCGGTAGAAATGTCTTAAGTGACAGGTAGTCTGCATCTAATTGATATGATAGGAAATAAGGACGAGATCCCTGGATTAGCCTCTAACCCGTCCATTCCATTGAAATAGAAATAAATGTATAACAAAATAATAATATTATTTATATGCATAATTGCCATGTAACACGGAGTTACTCATCCAGGTCAGCAGAATGACCTAGGTTGTGTAGCCGACGTCTAGGTAACAATGTTAGACCGACCTATGACCTAGTTCGTTCAATGTCCGTTACATTTTTATGTACTTATCAGGTTTGTTTATTATGGTAGGTACATAAATTAACACATAAAGCATACTGACTTAAATTACTATTATATTATTAACAATAGATCGAAGAATCGGATTGCATTTGATAAAATGTATTTCTCATTCCGAAATTCAGTAGGCACAAGGAAGAAAAATATTTTAATCAATCATCTAGACCACCTTTGACCATCCCGGTTCGCCAAAACTTTCTTCAAATAGTCGAACGACAAATCATAAGTCTAAAATTCCTGCACTCGAAGGAGTTTCATTTATAAATTTGCCTTTTGCACTTATTGTATTCTCCAAGAAAGCCAATTGATGGAATGGAACTGCTCTTCCCAATCCTTCAGGTGAAAGCACTTCATATACAATAGAAGATGTTATGCTTCGTAAGCAAATTCGACCGTATGCCATTTAGTGGTTAAGAACATAATATGACTAAAAAATCTCTCAGAAACCACCCTTCCAACAAATAAAGCCAGATTAAAATCGGACTCCCTTTTTGCGGCGGAGGCAAAAAAAACTATATATCCCTTTATTCCGGGGTTAAATAGGAAGAAATTCAAATTGGGCATGCAAGATAACCAGAACATACATAAAACATTCAAGTTAATTATAACCTTGTAAGGAAGGCCACAGAAGATGCTTGACCGTCAGAAATTCGTACACTGAATACATAATCTCTTCACACTGTACTAACAATGTCCGACTAATTAGTATGGCATTCATACTTATGCCGCCTGGTGGCATTTTCTCAGTTATTTTAATTCAGTATGCTTCCTTTCACATCTTAGTTCAAAAATACCGCCAGCGGAAATAACCCTGTCCTTTTCAGCAGTTACAAGGTTGAAAGTTATTTTTTTATAGACTTCCCTTCCATCAGATGGAAAGCGAAAGAGAAGCCTAAGTCACAATTCAATGGTCACGTTACTGGCCAGTTACCTATCAGTTGCCACCGCCTTGCTGACCCAACCCTAAACCCCGGCAACCGATGCAGTGTTCACCCCACGAGCCGACAGAAACACGACCCGGAGGAATTTTAATAACACCCAGCCTCTCGATTCTCGTTGAGGTCAATGCCCTCATATCATTGTGGAGATAACAACCTGTACTTTACCATTTGGTAATGTCTGTCTAGACAACATACTTTGATATGAAAACAAGGTACCTACACACCACGCAAACAAGGATGTCTTGGCACGACCCAACATATTCATCATCTGCTAACGTCCACAAGTAGATATCGCACAAGTGTATCCGAACACTCCTTGTTCCCTACCCTCTGAATGAAATGGGACCACAGTTCGACACTATTACATACAAAAAGACGCAAGACCAAAATAGCTTGCAATGTAGGTAATGGTTGTATCACTGCCGACAGACAGCAAATTTCCTTGAGACATAATAACCCTATCAACAAGATTTTGACCCTACCCGGAAGCTTAAAGGGTTAAAACCCTTTACCAATGTGACAAACAATGGTAGAAATATGTTTGAATCTCTTTAATCTCCCTGCCATCACTATTCCGGCACAAACAGGTGTTAACAATGAGAAAGCACCGGTTTAAGAGCATAACATGGTAACCTACTTACGATGCCGAGACAAACAATGCCGTGACGCGTTTGAATACGATTGAGATTTGAATGGACCATATCAGATATGATGATAGGCCTATGTATTAGAAGGGACAAGTGAGATACGATCTTGCACCTTTGATATAAAGTCTATAAGTATTTGGTTGGTAATTTGGATGGTTCAAGGTGAAGAGAGACTGAATGAGAGTTATTTGAATTCATGAACATTTCTATCACGACTTTTTGAAAGTTGTGAATTTGGGATTGTGAGTTTGGATTGGATTACCTAGTGCAAAATATCGAACGCATTATTAAAAATGTTCAAAGTCTGAAATTTCTTTGTTCAGAATCGAGACGAGAATCGATTCTAAAAAATACTTGTAAAATTTTAGCCACAGAAATATTTTAATGTTGCATTGTTTGTTTGACCACAATATGATCGGCAATCCATATGCATTATATTCATTAAATAAATAACCAAGACATGTCACGCTGGGCCACACAGCGCCACCTAGCCCCAAACTAAGCCGAAGCTTGTACTATGAGTACTAGACAACTGATAAACTTAGTTATATACATTTTTTTTTATAAATAAATACATGTACCTATTATACATAGAAAACACCCAGACCAATACAAACAGACATGTTCATGAACACAAATTTTTGTACTGTGCGGGAATCGAACCCACGACCCTTAGATCAAGGGCATGGGGCCACTACCAAATGAGCCACCGAGCCTGTCAAATTGATTACATTATTATTATAAGTTTCATCCAATAAACGTCTCGGAGAAGGTTGTATGGCGGGTTCTTAGAGCATATTAAGATTGACACACATTAATTGCATTGAATTTGATAGCGACATTTACATATTGCATAGGTACCTATATGGCGTTCCCTTTATTTATCGCAATGGTATCTACGCATTTACATTAAGGCACTTCAATATATGACGTCCCTTTTATCACGACACGTGTTCCTATAAGCGTGTAGCGAGCCGTGTCGGGCCACACGTGTGCAATGACGTAGCGGATCCAGTGCCAATAGTTTGCCCGTGATGAAGGTGACTTTCCATATAAACAGACTGTGTGCCTTGTGACATGTCGATTGCATCGTTTTGATAATTCATCATCATCAGCCCGTGTCAGTCCACTGCTGAACATAGGCCTCTCCTAATGTTCGCCACTTAGGTCGATTTTCTCGCATCCAGCACTTGCCAGCCGTCCTGCGCAAATCGTCACTCCACCTGGCCTGAGGGCGTCCTACATTACGTTTGCCGATACGCGGTCTCCACTCCAGAACTCGTTTACCCCAACGGTTATCGGTTCTGCGGCTGATATTGCCAGCCCACTGCCACTTCAGCTTACTAATCCGATAATCTTTTGATAATTAATCCACCTGAACCTCTCAATGGGCACTAATGTAATGCCGGCTTTACAATGCAACGGTGATCCGCTTCTGCCCTTCAACTTATTTGACCTCAGCAAATTGTAAAAAGGTCTCAAGGTCAACACTACCTTTTTAAAGGCCATTCTATAATGAGACCAAGCACTTTTCACTGTAGAGAACCTTCCATCACGGATCAAAAAGTATGACAACTCGTATCTCTGATACATTGTACCTAATTTAAGTACCTAATATAATAATGTCTAAATTGCAAAATGTCCAATTTTCATCGTGATAAAATAAGTGACTAAGCGAAAAGTACCAAGAGCACATAGGCGCGCGAAAAGTCGAAGTGAAACTCTAGTTAAGAGTAGCCTACGCGCGTATAATACACCTGGTATTGCAGACGTAACCGCTTACCATCAGACGTAGGCTCGTTTGCCACCTTAGCGGTATAAAAAAACCGTTAAAACAGTCGAACATCATTGCAATGCCTCGTCAGCTTTAACAATAGAGCAATTTCATTGACCATAGCAGTCAGCGACTAACAATGAAATAACAATAATACAAGCTATTTCGCAGCCAAATGTAGAACTGATTGCATCCTACCTATACACTGAGAATGATTCGATATCAACCACCTATTAGTATATAATAATTTACATAATTATTTCTGTAAATAGATTTTGCACGTGAATTTCCGACGTGAAGCCTGATGTAAAAGAAAAGAAGTTACCTAAATACCTCTACTCGTATTTGACAACTGCGTGCGTAGATCAATATGACGCATAATACTTGCTATGACATTTTATTTGATATCAACTTTTCGATCTTTGGAAATCTTCTAATGTATAATAAAAGATTTTAATAAAAGGTTCATATATAAGTATTATCTATCGATCACTGTAAAGCTTCAAAAGTACGCACTGTTTTAAATATTGATTGACAATATTGCTCGGCGACCTCGGTGGCACATTGTGTACATTCGCCAAAAGCGCGGAAGATCTGATAGTTCCGGGTTCGATGCCCGATCGGGTCAAGTAGGAAATTTCAATGTTTTTTATAGTATCACAGCATAGCTGCGTCCCGTACGGAAGTCGTTTCACGGTTACCATCGACTAAGCCCCCATGAGCGATGTGGAAATAAAGGATGTAGGTAAATCATCAGAAAGATAATTTTCTATAATTTGTTTTTTTTATAGTAGCTCGACATAATGGCTTCCCTACGCCTAATGGAAAGCGAAAGAGAAGCCCAATTCGCTGTAACAACGGGCAAGTAACTGGTCAGTTGCCACCGCCATGCCGGCCCAACTCTAACCCCCCACGAGCTTCGGAAACCCTACTCACCGGCAGAAACACGACCCAGAGGTCATTGGGTCAAATGACCTCTGGGTCTACACCCTATAGGGTGGAAGTCCTTCCCCGGACGGGCGGCTCAATTCGAGCGGTGATTCGCTATGCCATCCTTCTCTTAAACCTGTGTGTCAATAAACTGAACATCGACTTCTTTGCCGACCGTGCCAAGATGGCCGTGGTATCCGATACTCCAATCTCACGATACTTCACTTGTCATTTCAATGCACGTTAGACTACGATTTATTTCACAGATTATCGTATTTATCGTTCTTGGTTCTTTTGATGATGCGTTTATGGTTTATTTAACCAAATTGATAAACCAGATTGAAAGACAAAATGTTCTATTACTAATGTTATTTTAACAAAAGCATCATTGAATAAATTAAAGATATGGAAAAAATATACGCATAGTAACTTTCTATTTTCTTAAATGGAATGAATAAACATGTCATTGACATTCAATTAAACTTAATACTTACCTTTTTTAATGTTGACACTAAACAATCGACACAATATTATGTTGTTGCATTGAACCCCAGAGATAAATAAATAAATAAAAATCTTATAATGTTGCAATGAATAAATACAAAATGTAAGCAAACTATTTAACATGGTGAGCGGGTAGGTATGCTCAAAGTATCAAGTCACATTTAAAAAGTAAAACAAAAGAGCATCACAAACAATTGAACAACAAAACAGGAACCATTGTTGTGGCGAACTTAACAACTGAAAGAAAACAAAAGCAAGCCGAACTACACACAACAATGCGAAACTAAGACACGTAGCATAAAGAAAACTATTGAACATCTATACAGTAAACGAAAAACGTCATGCAATTTTCGTAAACGCGATTCACACAACAAAAGTTAGTATGAATACGTTTCTCGACTCAACTCAATTGAACACACGTTCGTGCAGTAACTAGCAAAATTACCTACAATGTATGTGCAATTTAACTCGGGTAATTTGAACGAAACGAATCGCAGAAAAGTGTAGAAAGACACACTGAAAGTGTCTGATAATACTCCGTAATTACTTTGAGGTAAAGCAATTGTGTTATGGAAATCGGAACCTATAAAAGTACGTGTGCAATCTCATTAAACTCAATATTAGCAATCAGATTTTTGCTTAGCTTGTGGAAAGCAGGGTTGACGATTGTCTTTGATTAACAAATAAAATATTATTAGAAGAAGTGACTTAAATGCTGCAAGACTCGGGGAATCGTTCAAAGTAAAGCATTTATTGACAAAAACAAATAAAAATTGTAAGCAAACAATAACAACAACGATAAACACATTGAAGAAGAAAAAATAAACAACAAGCTACTGTGTACAAAGAAGCCAATCTGTCTCCTATGGTTATGTCAGCATTTGTGCTGCTATGATGCCAACCACACCATGCCAGCAGTAGTCAAGAAATAATTATTATACTTGAACATCACAACATAAGAACATAACACACACAATATTAGCATTGCACACAGTCCGAATAAGGAAGAGAAACACTTAAAAACGGACACATGATTGTGATGTCCAATATAAAAGAGCCTCATTCAGCATGTATGCCTTACATTACATGTGCATCATTTATATCATGATCTGCGCAGCAAGCAGATATTATTCTAACTCCGATTCCAAGGAGATCATCTATTGTAGGTGCAAACTAATGACTTCTGCAGAAAAGTTCAAAACTAGATCCTAGCAAACACAAGCCAACTACACATGCATAAGGACCTACGTCCAATGAACGGGAGTCTCGCTGTGTCGGACTTGGCGACTACGCTGGGAGCGCCCAGGCAGACGATGGCGATGGCGTCGAAGAAGGAGGAGTGGGGAGCCATGACCACCACTGGCGCCTCCCGGGAGTCAGCTGGTACGTGACGCTTGCCGAGCACGCGGACTCGGTGGAAGCCGGCAGCAACCACCACCAGCTTCATGAGCGAGAGGATCGAGAAGCGAAGCTTGCTGGAACAGGACGGAAGATTCTGCTGTCGTAAAGGTTTGCTACAATCACTAATTTTCTACAAAACGATTCGCGAATTCCTTCCTGCCGCGAACGGCTAAAATATGGAATCTCTGCCAGCTGACGTCATTCTTGAGTATTACAATACAACTTGGAGGCTTTTTAAGGCTAGAGTGAATAGGCTTTATCTAGTAAGCATGACATCCTAGACCACATCATCACTTAACATCAGGTGTGATTGTGGTCAAATGTTAAAGAACGTCTTAGAACAATAAATTAAAGAAAAGTCGTACAAAGTAGTGTTACAAAGTCGCTTTTGTTTGTCCCTATGTATGCTTAGATCTTTAAAACTACGCAACGGATTTTGAAACGGTTTTTTAGTGCATAAAGTAATTCAAAAGAATGTTTTATTTAAGATGCTTAATATACCAGGGACTGATTTTAGAAGTTCCTAATGTATTTTTCGAAATACCCGAACCGAAGCGAGACGGGTCACTACTAAATAAATAAAATAAAATAAAAAGCCTTTATTATTGGATTTTAGTTTGAAACAGCATAGGTTTGTGAAAGATGCCTAATATTTATAACTGCTAACGAAATTAACTAACTACATTTTTTTTTAGTTTCAGTTCCATGTATCCAAAAAAATCAATTTTTTTTTTTTCTGATTTTACTTTAAAATCTTAATGCGGATAGCAGAATACATCTACGTACCAAATTTTAATAATATAGCTCTTATATATATATTATAGTTTCGGAATAAACAGGCTGTGACATACGAACGGACAGACAGACAGACATGACGAATCTATAAGGGTCCCGTTTTTGCCATTTTGGCTACGGAAAAAGATCCGCTTCTCGATTAACAATAAGCGATACTCGGTATAGATGTTTAGGAATCGATGTCAAGCGGCCGAGTGAGTTAGGTAGGTACCTATAGGTACATAATGTGTGTCATGCCCAGTATGAATGGGCCGCTACGCTCTACTCCACACACTTTCTTTCTAGCTCCATGGTCTTTTAATGTCCAAACATTGTTATCATAAAATTCGCGGTTTCGACTTTTGCAACTACGTATGGACTGGCAGAAAATTGATTTTGTGTCATTTTTTGCGCTCGTTAGGCATATTATCGCGACATTTTCTGCCATGGCGGCTATGGCTACCAGAGAAACTCTCAACCGACAGATTAGATGTTGACTGATGTAAACTCTCGACCATCAAACACTTTCACGACTTTCGCTTCACTGGTGACATGTGTAGGGATTTGAAAAATGTGTAATGTCCTGGTAATTTATTATTGACTTACTAAGAATGATACGAAAAAAGCGCGGGAAACCTCAACTTGAGCGGGCGTCCTTTTTTCGGCTTTGATATTTTAAATAATTAATTTGATATATAGGATCAAATTTGTTGCATAGTGTACATATTTAAGTTCATTTATTTATTTTTAGTAGTTGTAGTGTAAATATCATCATCATCTGGTAAGTTTTTTCATTAATTTTTCGTTCTTCATGAACGACCCTGAAGATCCTGGGGGGACAGTCCCCCAGGTCTTCCACACTGTAACTGTTACCCATAATGGGTCTGAAATGGACACGGAAGGTTCAATAGTTGACACTGATGGGTCTGAAAATGCCAGAAATACTACAAAAAGAAAGCGTTGTTCTGGTAAAAAAATATGTAAGCATTGTAATAAAAAGAAACGAAGGCATCATAAATCCACTTTAATAGCTCCTTTAAATGAGATTGATTGTAATTGCGAATGTTTTTCCGATTCTTCTCAACCCATTTCCAAGAAAATTGAAGTTAATAATTCAGTTTGTCCACCTCCCGCTCCGGTGTCTGCTTCTCAGACACCTATTCAAGATCCTTTGGCTTCAAACACTTTGGAATCGAATACTCAGCGCACTCCTGTAGGACGAGCATACTATAGCGCTACTGATGTATCTCCATATGTGGTACATGTGCAGAGGGAGCAAACATCTCCCAATGACAATACATATATTCATCCCATTTCTTTTGGACATTTTCTAAAAAAAAACAACATTAGAAATATAGTAAATGGAAGTGTCAAGCGAATTGGTAGAAACAGGGCAACTCTGTCATTTACAAACTTTGAAGATGCAAATTCATTTATAGTCAATGGTGCTTTGAAGAAGAACAGCTACAAAGCATTTATTCCTACATTTAACACAACTCGTATGGGTGTGATACGAGGTGTACCTAACAGTTGGTCTGATGAAGAACTCATTGAAAATATCACAGTGCCAGTAGGAACAGGGAATGTATTAAAAGTGAGACGATTGAAACGGAAGAATGTAGTGAACGGAAAGAGTGAATTTGTTCCGATAGAAACTGTAGTGTTGACTTTTGACGGGCAAATCTTACCTAAGAGAGTATTTCTATGCTACAATGCTTTGCCAGTTGACCTATATATCTTTCCTACTATCCAATGTTTCCAATGTTGTAGGTATGGGCACATAAAAAGCCAATGCAGGTCGACTCCTAAATGTTATAAATGTGGACAAGGGCACTCAGGAGAAAATTGTTCAGTAGATGAGGAGTTTGTTACATGTTGTATGTGTTCGGGCAATCATTTTGCAACCAGCCGTAAGTGCCCTGAATTTTCGAGGCAAAAGGCAATTAAGGAATCCATGGCAAAGAATTGTGTATCTTACTCTGAAGCTATTAAGCTTCATCCACCAATCTCCAAATCTTATGCTGATGTCTTAACTTCCATAGCACCTCAATCTCCAGTTCATCATTCCATGCATTCTCCGTCTAAAAATCATCCCATCAGGACCAATTATAAAAAACAAGTAATTTTGAAAAAAAGCCCTCCTAAACCCCTAAGTAAAGGATATGATCGAGCAGCACATGAAAATCTAACACATGACTATAACATGCCTTCTCCATCCAATGGATGTGGCTATAGTACTGATTTGCCCCTAACTGATATGTCTGTTAAAGAATTACTGATACACCTTATTAACAAGTTAACTCAATCTTCTTCCGTTTCACCGACCAACGCCGCCATCAATTCTTCCGATTTGTTAGATATTTTAAACATTCAATATGGATCACGTCCCACTAATAATGCAGTGGAATTGCCGTAGCATTTCTAATAAGAAATGCGACTTAATTTATTTTATTAATAATTATAATCCGTTTGTAGTTGCACTACAAGAAACATGGTTAAAACATGATAGTATTTTTAAAATAAATAGTTATTCATGCGTCAGAGAAGATAGATCTGACAGCTATGCTGGTGTTGCCTTACTTATCAAACATAATGTTCCATTTTATCATATTCCCATTCCTGTGCATAGTCCTGATTTTTCAATTATTGCCGCTAGTATTAATAATATATGTTTTGTTTCCGTTTATATACCCCACCCTTCTTCAGATATTTATGATGAAGTTGAAAATATCATTTCTTCTCTCCCTACTCCTCTACTGATCTTGGGTGATTTTAATGCTCAACATTATTCATGGGGTAGCTCAAATAGCAATTATTATGGATCTAGAATTTTAGATATGTTAGATGTAAATAATTTATGTATATTAAATACTGGTGACCCAACTAGGCGTACTCAGCCTCATGAAGCAATAAGTGCTCCTGATCTGTTTATATGCTCTCCTAGTTTAGCAACTTCTTTAACCTGGCATGTGCATACTTCAACACTAGGCAGTGACCATTTTCCCATAATAATCCGTTTTCCTAACATGGTAATCAATTCATCATCACCTAGTTATACCCCACGATTAAAATATACACTTAAAAAGGACAGATGGACCTCGTTCAAAGAACAAATTGAACAGGAACTGACATCTTTGCCTACAGTTACTCAGTCTAACCAATCTGAATGTGCCCACGCATTAGCTACACTGTTAATTGAAACCGCAAATAAAACTTTCCCATTAAAAAAATGCGGCCCCAGAAAAATTCCTCTCCCTCCTTGGTGGGATAGTGATTGCTCGTCTGCAATCAAGGCGAGAAAAGCTGCGGAAAAAAAGTACAAAGATATTTCTACAGAGGAAAATTATAACGTTTTGGCCGAGTTGATAACAAGCACTAGAAAATTATTCAAAAATAAAAAATGGGAAGGTTGGAAAAAATTCTGCGCTTCTATATCACCAGATATCCCTGCTTCTATTGTTTGGAATAACATAAGGAGATATAGATCTATTTATAAAGAATCAAAGACTCCCTTCCTACATAGCTCGATAGCAGAAGAGTTTCTTGATAAGTTAGCGCCATCTTTTGTTCCATTAGATATTATTAAGCCATCTATTTTATGTTTAAATTCTGAAGAACGAGTAGGCTTGAATGCACCTTTTAATCTTAATGAGCTTAAAGGCATTTTATCTTATGTGACCGATTCAGCTCCAGGGTTGGATGGGATCCCATATTCTTTTCTATCTCACTTAAGTGATTCTAGTTTGACCTATTTTCTTACTTTAATTAATTCTGTAATGTTATCTGGTGTAATACCGCTTTCTTGGAAATCTCAAGAGGTAATACCCATATTGAAACCAGGTAAGCAACCTTTTGAAGCTTCGTCTTATCGCCCTATAGCTTTATCATCAGTCCTTATAAAGATAGCCGAGCACCTTGTTAAAAACAGGCTAGAATGGTTTATTGAAAGTAATGGATTATTAGCCCCTAGTCAATTCGGTTTCAGAAAGGGTAAAAGTACAATAGATAGTATTGCTATATTTACCACTGATATTCGTATTGCTTTTTCAAAAAATGAAAGTCTCCTTGCTGCTTTTTTGGATATTACTGCCGCTTACGATAATGTCGAGGTATCTATTCTTAAAGATAAACTCGAAAAATTAAATGTTCCATTAATGCTTTCAAATTTTATAGTCAATTTATTAGCAGAAAGGTGTATCAGTGTCAACCTTGAAGACTCGACTACTAAATCTAGAGTATTATGGCGAGGTCTTCCTCAAGGTTCCGTTTTGAGCCCTATCCTTTACAACATATATACTTTCGATTTGGAAGCAAGCCTGAATGGTACTGTTAGAATACTTCAGTACGCAGACGATTTACTTTTATATAGTTCCGGCCGATCATTAGAAAATTTAACTTCTTCCCTTGATTCATCCTTAATATTACTCAAACAATGGTTAGAGAACAATGGCTTAGCTTTGTCAGTTTCTAAGAGTTCTGTTGTCTTATTCACAAGAATGCGCACTCCACCTTCCATTTCTATATGTTATGATAATTCTATTATTCCTCAACAAAACGAAGCCAAGTTCCTAGGAGTATTATTAGATAGTAAACTTACTGGTATTCCCCACTGCTATTATATTGCTGCTAAATGTGAACGTGCTATTAACATTCTTAGATGCCTCACTGGCGTATGGTGGGGATCACACCCTTTTTCTTTAAAATTACTCTACAACGCATTGATAAGGAGTGTTCTAGACTATGGAACCTTTCTTTTGGAGCCTTGCAGTGTTCTTGCTATGGCCAAATTAGATAAAGTGCAATCGAAAGCCTTAAGAATTGTAGCTGGCGCTATGAAAACTAGCCCTATCAATGCCTTACAAGTAGAGTTATGTGATCCACCCTTAAAATTCCGGCGACAATATTTATGCGACCGTTTTCTTTTCCGTGTGTTGCAGCATTCTAACCATTTATTACACTCAAAATTACAAATTCTTTCAGATTATATCGAAAGTTCTTCTTATTGGTCTCGCAAAGATATGCCATGCCTTGTAATAAGTTACCGTAAATTTATTTCTTTAGAAGCACCTACCCATAAATCATCATATCTGCCCATTTTTGCCACAGATTTTAATTCATTGATCCACAAACCTAATGTTAATTTAGATCTCAATATTCCAAATGATAACAAAGCTGATATTCATTTTAATCTTATTTTAACCAGGGATTTTGAAAACTACCATTGTATATATACCGATGCATCTAAACATAATGGTATAAGCCCTGTAGGTGTGGGCGTGTATCATCATGAGTATGGAATCGTACAAAAGATTAAACTTCCTCCTGAAACTTCTGTTTTCACTGGTGAATGTTTTGGCATCTTCAAGGCTCTTGAATATGTATTATTGTTTAAACTTTCGAAAGCTCTAATTATCTCAGATTCGAAAAGCGCTCTTCAAGCCCTAGAAAAATTTCCATTTAAATGTAATACTATTAATACAGTTATCTTTGATTGCAAAAAGCTACTATATCAATGTGTAAATATGGGGTTTGAAATATGTTTTATGTGGGTTCCTGGCCATAAAAACATTTATGGTAATGTTAGAGCTGACAAGTTGGCAAATGAAGCTGTTCTTTGTGGAGATTTAACCCCATATAAAAACTTTTGTGAGGACTTAGTTCATTTGGCCAAAGTCTATCTTCATAGGACTTGGGAAGTAAATTGGGATCATACCACTCAATTCAAAGCAAAACACTATAAATTGATTCAAAATGAAATTGCATTAAAGCCGTGGTTCTCTAAAATAAGACTTGGAAAAATTGCCACTACCAGTATCATAAGAATGCGATTGGGTCATGTTTGTTCCCCTGCAAATCTAGCTAGATTTCACATAATTGATAACCCTATGTGCGAGTGTGGCGCGGGGATTGGAGATCTGAACCATATATTCTTTAGTTGTTCTAAATATGATCGATCTTCATTTATAGTGAGTTTAATAACTTTACGTGTTCCTCTCCCTACATCGATTATTTCCATATTGTTACTAAAAAATTATGATATTTATAATGCCATATCTGAATTCATTCTAAAAAATGATATTAAATTGTAATTTGTGTATTGTATTATCACCATATTGTCATATTACATCCTCACCCAATTTCATGAAACTCCTCACGATTCCATAACTCCTTTGATCCTATCAAAATTCCGTTCCGTTCATTCCAATTTTATTTTTCCTTGCAACAGTTTTCCCAAACTTTTATCGCAACTGGCATAAGCACAAGCCGTGCATTGCCATCCAACCCCAAAAAAAAAAAAAAAAAAAAAAAAAAAAAAAAGAATGATACATACTTCATTCAACGTTTTCAAGTTCAAGGAATTACCGAATAAAGGCCATAGCGCGAATTTCTCATTTGAAAAAAAAATATCCCGCCATTTTTTCGCCACTATCGTTTTTTTTATTATTTACAGCCTCGGCCACGGAGAAAATACAAAGTTCATTACACATCACCTTTTAGAGCCAGTACGATTTAATAGTAATGTAATGATGTGTGTTTAAAACCGGTTTCAAAAAATACCGGTTGATAATTACATTCCGTGCTTTACGTTTGAAATTTAGTGATGTGTCGCGGAAACGTTTACCTACATAAAAAATTTAATAATTTAGTTTGATATATTGGACGTAGGTATTTTTGTTATTTCTGATGTTACATTTTAAGGGTTAGACATTTTGATCGTTATTTAATGTTTTGATCAATCGCCCGCTTTACAATATTGTACAAAGTACAATTTGAATACGTATGTTATTTCGCAACTTATCTACTTCTACTTTCATAAATAATTCCAGTCTTTCACTTGACTACGCAGAGTCAATCATATACATTACATGCAAAATGTCAGCACGCTGTGACCTCCATGAAATAGCCGTCATCATCAAGGTCACAGCGAAGAAATCTCTAAATGACACTCCGCTCTAGGGTTGCTTCAGTCACCATACTTCTAGAATAGTATACCTACAATTCTTTAGAATCACACAATAGATACAAACACTACACAAGTATTTAGTTATAGTGTTTTATAATCAACAAATAAAACTTGTTTATTAACGAAATGACTTATATTAAATAGCGATGACTTGTAAAAGTAAAAATGTATTTCTTTAAAGATTTTGTTTTTATACAAATTTTATTTTACCCATGCGGTTTTCGAAAATATAGTACAGATCGATCTGAGAAATTAGTGATTGACTGATATAGACGATTAATTTCTTATCGCCACATTAAAATCACTTCATAATTCGAAGAATACACCATTTTCTCGTTCCAGCATCGTATAATCATGAACTAATAATAATAATAAGATAAAAGATTATTCTGATAGTGTGTGGTATCTTAATTTTAGGTTATTTACGGGCTTTATAAAACGTCAATGTATTGTGGTTCATGTCCAGCAAATGCTATTTAACTTTAATCATTTACAATTTTGCGACCCTAACCGCATCTATCAGAGCACCGTGTCTGACACACATTCTAATGAAAGTCTAATAAAATTGAGGTAAGTACCGCGGATGGGTTCGAGTGAATAGCCAGAATACTTGAATGAAAAAATATGACTTGATGAATATTTTTATAGTAAGTCAACATAATTTGCTTGTTTCCTTTTTTGAGTATAATAATTAATTTAATTAACAGGATATCAAACAGGATACTTTAATTTGAGATCGTGTGATTGGTGTGCATTGTCTGGTGAACTGTTGCATTTACAGTCACTCTTTAATGTTAACTAGGTAACTCAGATCTTCTACTGCCTGTTAAATTAAGTCATTTTAGCTTAGCTCGCGTACAAGCGCCCTATAAACATTAACATCTACATATTAAATTATTGATTCATCATAATTTTTCTAGTTAAAAACTTAAATATACCGCTCGGTGCAATAGCCATTATTATTGTGCAAGTACTTTATAAATCGTAAAATTCCGCTACCTTCGTGATTCGTACGCAGAAAGCCTCGATTTTTCTAACATCAGACAGTAAACCATAGCTAACGGTTTATAATAGGCTCTATCCAATAGTAAAACATTTTATTATTGAGCAAGCTTTGGCCATGAAATTGGTACTAGGCACTGGGCTGTAATAAATCTTTGAGAATAGATAGATAGATAGATAGATACTCTTTATTGCACAAAAACACAGACATTACGGGAAACATATTACAAACAACACAAAGTACAATCTAGGCGGTCTTATCGCTTATAGCGATCTCTTCCAGACAACCTTCAGGTAGAGGAAACCAGATTGACTAAGGAAATGGGTAACCCAGTGCAAAACTATCTAACTATTTTATATTAAATACGTAAAATTATTACATAAATATACCAAGAAGTATATATTCCATAGACATACACATATACATATAAATATATTTAAATACACTTAAATAAAATATACATAATAATAACATATTACATACATAGGTACATAGTTTAATAAGATACTTTATTATTAATATACATAGATACTTATTATTATTTAATATTATTTGAGTATGAATTTAATTTAAGTACTTAGATATGATAGAAGAGAAAGAATGTAGAAATTAAAGAGACAGGAGATGTGATTTAAGCCTAAGCTTAAAAACTGGGAGGGATTGGGAACGTCTGATGGAAAGGGGAAGGGAATTCCACAGACGGATGGAGAATGTCTGTTATAATAATACTATCATCCTAGCGTTGACCCGGTTGCGTTTTTCGCTTTCGCCTCGGAATCCTGGGTTCACTACGACCATTACCACAGATACAAAAAGGCCTTAGTTGTCACAAACAAGTGATTTCCATCTCACTTCCGATAAATGGTTTTTATTATATGGTTCAAAACGTCACACATCAATCAAGCTGTGAGTGAGGATGCTTCAACATCATTTTCTCCCACCACAAAGCTGGTAACTATGCTATGTAATCTTCGAAAACAAACAATATTCTAATAAATACACAGCTTTTTGTTCACAATGTCACTTTTTATTTCACTCCTAGCAAAAATGATGACCTATTTCAACTATCATTAATCAGCTGTATCATTTAAAACAAACATAGAACATTAAAAAGATTTTGCTAATGAAATTATGTTCACAATACCTATCTTGACATCGTTGACATTGACACTAGTAAAGAAAAAAATAGAAATCGTTAAAAATGCATTTGGTACAATAGCTTACAACCTTCATGGTTGTTAGCTTTGCACAAAATCCACCTTGAACTATTTCCTAAATTAAGAGAATGCTACTTGTTACTCCTTTTTTATGTAATTAGCTTAATTACCTATACCAGATCCCGATAGAATCCGGTTTTCATAAACACCATCATCAACAAATACAATAGCAGATATAATATGAGGTTGACATTGAGTGATTGCAATAGCAGACAGTTATTTGATTCAAAAATTACATACAGAAGGAAGAAATAAAAAAACTAGCATTACGCTAGTCCAAATCAAATACAGGAACAAAAAATATATAAATGTAAGTCCCGCGTACGAGCAAATACAAACAAAAACGAAATCACCCGACAAAAACTGCAAACTAACTGTTCAAAAATTTAATGACCGCTCCGACAACTGTAATTCCAACTTATTCGACTGCAGACGCGCTTAACCGCCACATCAGATGTAAATTAAACATTAGCGGTTCGACATAATGTGTGTTTAGAGAAAAAAGGTTTTATGTGTGTAATGTTTTATCAGCACCGTTAGTGACGTTATAAATCAAGTGTACCATGGCCTTACTCAACGGGCTTATGCCTTAAGGTTGGTTCAAAATAGAAATAGTGTAACTGATTGTGATGCTAACTGTACCTTGACTCACACAGGCAATGTTCTGTCAAAATATTTCAATGCATAAAACACTCTATGCCTTAGTTAGTTAGTTGAAATTGTTTAAACAAATTTGACAGATAAGGATGTACATGTAAACAATTTAAGGTAAACAATCGTAGTAAGCAGATCTGAAGTACTGATAATAATTAATAGTAGTTGTGTTGATTTACAGTGAATTATTTTAAAGCAGAATTACGCCGATAAAAAGCACATACCTTCGCCATCCAGTCATTGGTTTTCTCCTCAAGTCATCCTCATTCAGGCCATAAAGGCCTATGCACGCTAGGAACCACGCTGTCACTATTAGGTAACATATCACTATTACTCGAAATGGTAGCAAAATCACTGTGAATATCGCCGTCTGAAACAAAAGAAAATTTACGTCACTTCATTATATCGTAAACTATAGTTTTAATTTTATTATCATCAAATTTTAACGGGAAGTAAAACATTTGAAATATTTTTAGTTTTGCGGTCTGCGGACTGGCATAGTAAGCGCTGCATCATATTACACACTTTGTACCGCTAAGTCATGCAACATAAGAGCATAAGATTGTCATCTGTAGCTTGCTTGATGTGATTCTAACTGTAAAGACCTACCAATGATCCAACATTATTCCTACTCGTAACATTGACTGTACCTACAAAAATGTGTTGAAAGCAATCAGACTACAGTCGAATAGGTACAACTAAGTACAACAATAATTTAGTTAGATTAATTAGTAGTAGGTAGGTAATAATAAATTCAAAATAATAAAAATATCAGTAATATAATACAACGGATCAAAGACTTCGGCGAAAATGTAATTAAATTACTAACAGTAAAAATAATAACCCCATGTGGCTTTAAATAAGACAGATCAAATAGTCAGTGTCAGAGGCTGCAGATCCCGTTATGCATTAATACCATTTCACATGTTCATTCATATTCTTTTTATACGATAACTGATGGTTTCTTCTCGTTATCATTAATTCCAATGAAAAGTTGTATTGGTATAGCAGTCTATCAATCATGTTATGTCCAATTTAATAATTATAACATATCGTTAATTTAAATATCGTTCAATAGGTTTCAACAGTCGTAATAAGTATTCTTGCTTATCTTCATAATAATATAATCAATTGAACAGTTGCAGAAGAAATATTGCTAATTAGTTCACTTAAATATTAACTTGCCCGTTGTCACAGCGAGCTTCTTTTTCGCTTTCCATCAGGCATAGGGAGGCCATTATATCGAGCCCCTATAAAAAAAATGTTAAGAAGGCCAGTGCACTTTTGGATTAATAATACTGTAGTCGGTCAGTTAGTAGTGCCTGCCAATCTTCAAAAATAATTAGCCAAGTAGGTATGTAGGATATCTACCAATTCTCCTTAGTGGATACTCTGTTGCCAGAGTGGTCGTGGCCATCATTTACAAATTTCTGTGTGTTTTATGATCCTTGTAAACAAATTACATTAATTACGGCGCCATGCTTGGCAGCCTGCACCTTTCTGGGTACACACTATAAAACAAAAACAGAATTGTAATATTTGTACAATTTCTTTAATTAAATGTCTTCATAGAGAATATTGATTTAACTACCTATACTTCGTGCGTGTGTACACCAACTTACCTAAATGTTTATCGAAACATTAAATCAAATCATTAGAAATAATTTGGCATCATCAAAGGTCATTGTCTATAAAGCTGTCTATTTTTATCAGGTGGATGACGAGGTAGCTACACCTACTTCTATTTTTCATATTATATTTTGAGTTTGAGCTTGTTACTACGTAGGTACTTTGATAAGGATGACAGACCCCAATTTAATTTTTATTTTTATAATGGCACCCTTATTCTCTATATTGACATTTGTTACCGGTTGCTCTTTTACCGGTATTCTGATGACTTCCTTATTTTTTGATTCGCTCCAATTTCTTTTTTGGATCAGAATACAGATTTCGAAAACTGTTCTGCCATACTCATTAGCGCTGCGTGGATAACTGGATCGCAAAAGTGATGTAATGTTAAATATCTTTCGAAAATCAAAAGCGAATGCACCTGATCTCACGGCATATTCTATATTATGCTATAGTAAGAGCGCATTTAAATAGGTATTGAAATCGGAAAAAAATAAATTAAAAAGTCTAATTGTACTTATGACAATAGTGAAGGTTATTTGTATTCGAATTTATTAATATCATGAAGTTCAAAAGAACAGGTACAAGAAGGACACTGATTATTAAAAAACTAAAATATACGCTAATGGAGCTGGTACAGTCATGAAGCAAATACAAAGGGTGAGATACTAATTGTACATTATTAACGCGTTTAGCTAAGTTTAGATTTCATAAAGATTAAAAACTTATGTTTTGGTATAATTATTACATTTTTTTACATCTATTCTATAGTACCTACCAATCCAGTCCAATGTCTACATACGTATGACCACTCAAATTGTATCTTTTGGTAGTTCACCAATTTTGGCCACTCATAGCAACTATGGATGGAGGTAAGGGCTTTTTTATACAAACACATTAGGTATATTATCATCACAAAATCTGTCATGACTCGAGTGTTTATGATCATGCCAATGTGTGTGGTTATATTCGTACAACGCCTCTTGAAGCCTATCTTACTTTCACTTTCCTTGGATATTACATCATTTTGTATATCTGTAATATTCTATTACGTAATATTATGTCTTTATTGCAAAGCATAAAGTAACCGGACTTAAGGCAGAAACATTTTAATATGATCACAATGTTTATGATCACAAATATTTAACACGTATTGATTTTGTTTACTCCTTACACAAGCTTCTCAAAATATTTTAACTTACATTTTTATAAATAAAACGACTTAACTGTTTTATGACCCTACATTATCATCATCAGCCTGCAAACCTCCTGGCTGTTGCTGGATGCCTATCCTGATTTTCATTGCCTTCCTAAAATTATACCTATGTATTTTTTCCTTTGATATTACAATCAAAGAGTGCTAATAAAAAAATATATGAATAAAGTAGGATAGTTATTTTTCTAGCCGTGTCTTACAAAATCTATCTATATATATAAAAGGAGAAACTGACTGACTGACTGACTGACTGACTGACATATCAACGCACAGCCCAAACGGCTAAACGTAGGCACTTGAAATTTGGAAGGGACGTAGCTTAGGTACCGTAGGGGTGCACTAAGAAAGGAATTCCCGAAATTCCCACGGGAACGGGAATTAGCGGGAAAATCCTTTTGTATGAAAAATCTAAACCGCTTAAGTTAGACGCTTGAAATTTGGCATGCAGGTACCTTAGTAAATATAAAGTTTAGTTATGGCTGTATTTTGAGAAATTCCCACGGGAACGGGAGTTAGCGGGAAAAAACTTTTGTATGTATAAATTTAAACACGCGGACGAAGTCGCGGGCAAAAGCTAGTTGAGTACATAATACATACTCGTACATTTAAATTTACTTTTACTTTTAATTTATATTTTGCATATTCATTGTTTATTTCAGATCTCATCCATAGCCATCGGAATAGGAAGGAAGGAATTGATCCAAATTAGACGAAAAGGAGTTCTAACTAACACTAATCATAGCTTTTCTGGTAGGTATTTGATTTGTTTTTTTTAACATATATATATACGAGTATATTATTATTGCTCACTAAGTACCTACCTATGTTTCTATTATGATAAAGATAATTATTGGCTTCATTACAAGCAGTTATTCGACTATTACGTTTCTCAATCACGTAAATTTTACTTTCTTGGTTGGAACTTGGCTGACGCGCTGCCGGGTGTCTGGATTTTTATCTACACAATATACCTGGCTACTTACTATTTCAATATAATTTTAATTATTCATTGTGTTCGTTCAAACATTCCCCCAAAGGAATTCTCATTATTAAAACGACAATGTAGTTACATTTAAGGCTTTGTACGTATATTTGTCATGCAGATCAGAACAATACAAAGATTGACAAAGACGCACGCAAAATTTCGTTAAACTGCAAATATTTCGTTAATTACATTATGATCCTATGATCACCACCGTATGGGGATAAAGCATATGGGATGGATCAGAAATATTAAACGTTCAGTAATTCACATTTTCGCTCTTTGTCTTTTGTTATTTATACCGTAGCATGTCAAAAAAAACATACGTATATGTTTGGTTGTAAAATCACCTATCCATTTTTCCCATTTCTTATTTGTATTACCACTTCGAGCCTGCGCAAAGAGATCCATAACGTAAACGTAATTTTTTTTCCTTCTTTATTTCATGATATTTTCTCTAAATATACAATGCGCAGAACCAACATTTACCTTGATTTTGTCGTATGTGTTGTCCAATTCTAATTTGTGAACGAAAGGGTTCAATATTTCGGCTCGCATGCCGTCAGATGAGAAAGCGCCGGTTTCACTGTGCATTTTACCATTCATTTTAGAGAAAACACAATTAACCACCTTTTTAACAAACTATATAACACATAAAACACTTCTCTTCCATCATACAAATGGTACGACTTTTTTCATTGAAACACTCGTTTAATTTCAGGCTGTAACGTGTTTATATCGAAATATATCGCGACGAAAATGGACGTGCATTCTCCGTCCATATAAAGTCAGGACTGCTGTTTTTCGTGGGCACTCTTCGAGACCGGCCATTGGTTCGAATTTTGACAGTAAATCCGATTGCAATCGACCAGTCTCCGGATAATACCGAGCATGACCGACATTAGTCGAAAGTATTAAGTGCACCTAAGCTAAGAAAAGGCTTCATCATTATTTACACATTATATACGATCGTTATGAGAAAGTTCCCCGTTATAAATTTAGTTAGAATATAATAATAATTATTAAAACCGATACACTGAACATATTTTTTTAATGAAGAAAATGAATACCGGTTGCTCCCGATTCCTTTTTAGTGTTGTTATAAATCGGTAATGTCATTGACATTGCGTCTACTTAATGTGTGTAAATATTTTTATATGAAATTTATATAATATTGCGGGCTTGCCTTTATTACATTTTGGTAACAGTCCGTTTTTGCAACGTAGTTATTAAAAATATATGTAATAAACATGAAAAGAAATATTATCTATGAAAGTGGATTCGTAAACACTTAGCGATCTGTCAGTCAAGCATTTGCATTTTGCTTTTGTTTGTCACTTTACTTGTAAATTTTATTGCTTGATTGTGTTTTTCCGCGAATTTGAAGTAGTTCAAGTGCAAAAAAAACAAAAGAATTTATCCAAAATCCGTTATGGAACATTCCCTAAATGATGGAAGATAAGGTACAAAAACAAATAATTGATTATTTTTCGTTCTTCGAGGAATTCTACAGTACTTCAAAAGCGTGTTTGAAAAATTGCCAGGACTGCGCAATATCTATAAATAAACTAATAAAACGCTGCAGAAACGTACAAGAGTAAGTAAAATTATAATTACACTTACATTTTTATGCGCAGCAATTTATTTTTGTTTTCAATCTCGAAATGGCATTTCGTGGTGATTACTTCATACGTAACCTCAAAATGGTTCGCATTTTAATACAATTACAAATAAAAATAACATTTTCAAGACCGTTAATGACGCGAATTAATTTATTTGAGATTATAAATGTGTACATCAAAGCAGATATATGTTTATCACAAAGCGTCTGAAAGCCTGTCATGTCTGTTTGTATCGCATTGGGTGGTTGTAATGTAAAAAAAAGCCTAAGTAAGTTTTAATCAATTGACTAGAATCCATAGTAGATGCCTCACCTTAGTTTGGGACTAAATTGCACTGTTTGTCCAAGAATGACAACATTATCAGCGTCAAACATCCACTGCTGGACATACGCCCCAATGAGAATTATTATTTGGAGCATTTAGCAAGCCTTAGTAACCACACTTTGCCAGGAGAGTTGATGACCATCATCAGCCTATCACAGTCCACTGCTGGACATAAGCTTCTCCAGTTGTTCGCCACTTAGAGCAAAAATCTGCAGGATATACCCATAATCTCCATGCTGGGCAGGCGGGTTGGCGAACGCAGGGCTTTGATCGCCAACCCACCTGCCCAGCATGGCTACGCCCGTAGCTTCTTGCTGCGGTGACGCTGCTGCCCGTCATCGACCTGTGGCATTTAGCTACGCCTTCCTTGGTGATGGTTAAACTGCCACCAGTCGTTTGCCATTTATATTTATTAGTTTTTATTTATTGTAGGGCACAAGTGACTGGGACTCCATTGGAAGACTTTGAGGACCTTCAGGACAGACTGTCTGCACTGTTACATAACAGAATATCAGGGGACATTCTTGAGATCAGAAGCGAACTGTAAGTGTTTGTGTCATATTGTCATGATTGTTTTATTTATCCCTTGCAAAAAGTTCTGTTGTTTATTTAATTGATTGCATGAGCTAGAGAGATGAATTAAGTGACTGTACGAACAGAACAATATTTTTGCACAGGTCTGTTAAAGTGACAGGAAATTAAATTTATTACTCCACATCACAAAATATGTCGACCAATGAATCTACAACCTTGGTCAGTCCACTGCCAATCATAGGCGTCCTTTCATACAACATTTCTCTATCTTCCCCCATCTAGCCAATACTAGCAGATCTTTAAAATAACAAAATATGTGCACAAATTTTAGAACCAAACTTCCTATAGTAGTAATTTAGACTTTCTTGTTCTTCTATGGGGAATGTTGTATTATGATATGGCTGTAGCCCTCAGATTTGTCTAATCTGTTAATCTAATGTATGTATGAGCTATATTGTTATCAGATTATGTTGCAGCAATGTAAGTTTCATCACCTTTATCTCTTCTCATTACAGATCTAAGGTAGAAGACTTGTTTGACAAACTCTTACATAAACATAACACTTTGTTGGAAAGCTGCAAACAAATTGATTTGACACAAAATACTCCGTTGGTGAAAGGAACGCCATTGCAGCCACCACTCAAACAACTTTTGGAGTTCATTGAAGACTGTCTTACATTCGGCAGTGAAGTTTGTGCCCAAATTGACACATCACTGAATGTCCTTACTTATAAGGGACTCAACACCGATTCCTTAGTAGAAAACTTCAAAATCACAGCCCGCTGGCAACAGCGCATTCCTGAGATAATATCGTACACTTCATTTTGTTCCGAAAATAAGATTTAAACAAAATGGACTTACTGGACTCCATTCTCAGTTCCATGCAAACCCCGCCTGCGGCAAGCGAAGCCCAAAAAAATGCAATGAAAAAGCAAAAGGAAGCAATGGAACGTAAAAAGAAAGAGGAGAAGAACATGGTCAATAAGTTTCGTAAACGAGTTGAGGAGAAAGTGACAAATTTCATTAAAGACGGTTCTACACCTTATGTGCAATTTGAACCCATGGATCAAATGTACAGGGCCATTATAAGGGAAGTTGCAGAAACAGCGGGATTACAAGTATTCTCTTTTGGTCAAGAGGGCATTGATCGGTATGCTGTTGTCTATACCAAAGAAAAGGGGCCATCGCAAGATGAGCTGACAGTACGTAGGGCGGGAGGTATTTGGGATGAGGAGAAAGCTGCGGAAATGGCGCAGAAACATTTAGAAATGCAAAAGCAGGCTGCTTTGGAGACGGAAGAAGAGAAAAATAGGAAACGTAAACGTGGCAAGGAGGAGTTGAGTGGTACGTTTTATAAAGAAAAGTATGCTCATCTTATTGGTCATGACGCAGCTATACAGGCTGCACACAAGACAAATGTAAATAAAAGTTACGGAGAGGTTCCGAGTGAGAATAAGAAAGATCAGAGATCCATTGAACAAACAATGGCTGATATTAAAGCTAAGAAAATGAGAAAAGCGGAGAATGATAATGTTGAAACCTAATGATGGTTGTAATATTTTTTGTTAAGTAGAGGTGTTTTAGTAAAAAAAATTGTGATTGTGACACAAACGTAAGCGATTGCAGCCTGAAAAGTAGACTATTATCCTTATTCATTTTGTAAGTATGTTTTTATGATTTTTTTTCCTACAACATCAACTGACTGAGGATAATATGGTAAATGTGAACTTATGATTATGCTATTCACTCTTAAAAATGCTTTGTCTATTTTATTAGCAGTGTAACTATAGCACCTGAGGCCCATGGGATATTCTTTGAAGAGGGCTCTTAGCAAAATTTGCCAGGTCATTAAACTTACTGCCTCTTAGCCGGGGACCTCGCAAGGGCCTGAGGCATTCTTCCGGTTTGTAGTCATATAGTTATGCCACTGATTATTTAAATGTTTGTACTACTGTATTTCATGAATCATTACGCATTGAGAGATTGTTTGGTCTAAAATGTGCATACTATGTTTAATACAACCATAGTCTATTTCAATGCCTAAAATGTGTTCTTTTAGCCTGTTTTTTAGTATTGACGGTGATTCTATCGATTTAAGTAATTTTTAGCTCAAAACATGCTTGTTTTAAGTACCTTTTTGTTTTAGTAGTGTTAAGAAATTTAATTTTAGGGATTATGTTTATCATAATCAACCGGTACTGAAGTTTTGCGGCAGTGTATCGCTAAGTGGTGCCTTAGAAATACATAGAATCAACTTCACCAACCACAAAATGTAATTTTCTTGACTGAAATCTGCTACAATTGAAGATTTATTTTCATTTATTTCTAAGGCAATGCTAAAGGGATTTAATTTACGTACTCCAAATGAAACACAATCGCCTATTAACTGCCCACCACATATTATTAAGTAGGTATCACATGTACATTATCACTATGAAGCCCATATTAAGGCAGCATTATGATTGATAGCCATAACTAAACTTCCACTAACAAAATGCATCATCATCATCATCAGCCTATCACAGTCCCCTGCAGGACATAGGCCTCTCCAGTTGTTCGCCACTTTGGGCAAACACCTGGGTTATACCCATAATCGCCACGCTGGCGCTGGGCACACGGTTTGGGTATCGCAGGGCGTAGCTTCTCGCTCCGGTGACGCTGCTGCCCGTCATCGGCTTGTGGTATTTAGCTATGTCTTCTTCGTGATGGTTATACCGCCATCAGTCGGTTTCCAGAGCCTAGTTCGTTATTCAGCAGGATGCACCACGGGCTGACTTGGAGCGAAAAGATGATAGGTTGCTTCCATACATCCCCACCCGTTCACCATCATTAAATTTGCTGGTATACTATGGTGTATTCGATATCGTTAGCCATCTGAACCATGGATTACTTCCTCTTAACATTTAATCACTCTTGACAATATCTGTCATATTGTTCTTCCATAAGGCTGTTCCGCTAATTAATAAATAATAATAGGTACCTATAACACATCGATAAAGTTATTCAGAAAATATAGTATTTTGAAATATCATTATGATGAATTTTGTTTTAGACTAAGCCTACTAAATACTCGGTAACATCTTAAAATTTAAAATTATTATTAATGTACACAGACCAAACATCGACCTACAAATCCTTTTGGCGTGTGGCCGATATCAGAACTCATTAGTTCTGATATCGGCCTGTTTGTCTGTTTGTCGACTGGCCTGTTTATCGACTGCATTCAGTCCTCATACAAAACGACAAATTGAGGAATTAATTTTGACTTTTTTTACATTAAGCGCCCTAATGTAGATAAATATATCTGTAGACTTTATGCGTTAGACACTCGGTTCAAAATCGTTCGCAGATAGTTGTAGGTCGATGTGTAGTCGTCTGTACCTACGACAACCTGCTTATAAAATAGTATTTATGTATACCAAATATATCAAATGCCAAGGCCATAGAATTAGTACAATAATATTGAATTGTTAATATGACATACTTATAATATTTATAGATGTACCCTTTTATCACAATGCACAATGGATTGTGACATGAAGAAAGAAGTCTTTGTAAACATTTGTATTGGTTCCAATTTTCATTTTTCTTCTGAATTAATTTTGTTCTAAAAATAGTCACTTTTTGGCGGGTACGTCTATTAAAAATACTTACGTTTGATTATCATTATAATTACACTACTCTACAAAAAAATTGGTATGGGACGCAACAGAAAGCTGAGTACTATCTTCTGGTTAAACTGATATCACTAAAGCCAAATCCGATGCCCAAATTTTTCCATCACGTCAGGATTTTCTGTTATTGTACATTTTTTTTTACTATTTTCAAAGTATTCTCGTGGTTTGGTGATGTAAAAAGTAAAAAAAAAACAATTACTTAATTGCAAACATTTATTTATTAATTACAAGAAACCTGACAAAATCTATAGTAAAAAGCAAAAACCAAAAAATCAGGTGGATTTTTCTTTGCATATGGCGATTTTCTACTATAATTCAGGTCAGTTTCTCTCGTGAGCAACCAACAATGATCTCCCGACATTCCTGGATCCCATCGACCTTGGTATCGTTGTTCCATAGTAAGGATGTCCTGATGGAACCTTTCGCACTTACAGCTCCTAAGTTTTGCAGGAAAAAATCCAAATGGTAACGCAGGAAATGGATTTTTAACGACATTACCTTTGTTTTTTCTTGAAAAGCCCATGATATTTGTTTAGCAAAAGTAACAGTCCATATCAAGGCTCGTAGGCTTACGCCATATCATTAGGATAGTAAATGGCATTGAAGAACGCTTTCCATTCATTCAGTTACTGAAATTTGTAATACACGTAACACAACTACGGTGTGGTGCCCATTCTTTGTCTTGGTGACCGATAGTAAAACCAAAATAACTCTCGTATAACATCTTAACATTTTCACTGATTACTCTTCTTTGTGTAGAAGTTGTAAACGAGCCGTATATAAAACAAAATGAATCTGGAGAATTGACACAAGTACGTTTAGCGATTTTACCCAATTTTAACTAAAAAAAGTAAAAATGCTACTCGAATTCAAGAAGAACAACTCACGAAAGCGATTTGAATGACAAGTGACAATCGTAATAAACGATTACCAACATTTATTTTAATATCTACCCTCAACAAGAAACTAAAATGGGTCGAATTGCATTTAATTTGGTCGTATGTCACACATTTTCACTATATATATATTTTTTAAAAACCTGACGTGTAGGAGGTTTTTGGTGATTATATTCGTTATCAGTAATGTTTAACTAGGCAGAAAATATATACAGTTACTCTGTTGCGAAATCTTGTAGAGTAGTGTTATTTATTTTCTGGTGTAAGAAAAACGTTTCTAAAGTCTAACCTCCATCCATCAAAAAGCTTTCCCAATCCTTTAGAAAAAAATATTCAGTTAATTTTAAATTATAAAATAATAGTTTTCTGAAACATTTTTGTTACACCCTGTATTCATTACAATATGTTACGTAAATGTAGCGAACAGAATTTATTTTTGTACCAGCGATCGTATTCATAAGACTGGAATTTCTTTAAATCGCATAGTTAGATAAATAATTTAAATAAAATACCTAAAAAATCTTTCTTCTTTTTTTACCTAACCTAACCACTAAGCTATATTTAATTGTAGCTGTATGGAGTAGCAGATATGGGAATGACTTTTTAGCAAAACGTGGTTTAGCCTGATGAGCATATTTTTATATTCTACATATAGGTAGTTATAGTTCGATGCCTCCAATGAACACTACTCTAACTTAAAAATATGAAATTTAGTTTTCCACATAGCTTCTTTATTTAAGTAGTCAGCCACCCAAATTTTATTAAAATATTGTGAGAAATTATGTCAGGTTCACATAATGCGCTATGGGGCTCAGGGGCAAAAAAAATAGAATGGTGTTCATCAGAGGCACCGAGACTATACTTATTTACGGTTATTCTTTAAGTAAAAGGGTGGGTGTATATAATATGGGTTATTGTATTTGTATTTTTGACAACAACGTAGGACTACTTTTTTCTTAGTAACCAACCAATGACATCTTTGATTCATTTTTAGGAACTAATAAACCTTTATATATTTGAAGGTTTTGGCCTCTTAGCTTAGAAACTTAGCTGTTTTAAAATTTGAAGTGCTGTCTCCTATTGAAAAAATCATATTAGTGCAGTCAATGAAGCATTATAGGTCCGAATTTTTTTACTGTGATCCGATTTGCATGAAATTTTGGAATTAGGCTCATCTTACCATTAACTTCAAAAGTGAAAATGATTTGAACTCCGCCACCACCATGGGGGTGGTTGCCACCCCTTCTTGGGGGTCAATGGTTGTTTTTTCAAAATAACCTCGGATATCGATTGAAGATCTAATTTTAAGCAAAAAAGTTTCTATAAAGTTTCTCGAAAAATCTAATACTTTTCAAGTTATTGGCAATTGAAAATTCGCAAATTTTTCACGATTTTCATCAGTTTTTTTCAAATATCTCCAAAAATATACGTTTTATCGAAAATTTTATAAGGAACGAAACTGTAGCAGGTAAAAAAATAAACAATTTGGTTTTTTACAAAGTATTCTAAGTGCAATATTAAGCTAGATATTAAAGATCAAAGCCGTTTTTTATTTTATCTGAAATTTCATCGATGTAGTCAATGCCATCTAGCAGCGAGCAAATGCATTTTATGCTTTCTAATCGAAAAGGGTTTTGTAGTGCTTGAAATAAGCTTTAAAATGAGCTTTATCAAAAGTCTTTTGCACGTAAAATAAGTGAGCTATATTGCAAATAAGCGGAGCATCGAATGTTTTTTCTTTTCAATCAATGGGTTTAAATAAGTGCCATTTCCACCAAAACTAAAATTAATCATATTCCGCCTAGAATTAACTTTATTATGAAGAGTTTTATAGATTGTATTAGTTTGGCTGCTTTAGGACACATAGTTTTCAAAAAAGTCACGATTGAAAGAAAATCGAGAATTTCAAATTTTTAAAAATCCCACCCCTTTTTCATAATATCTCAAAAATGACGACAGATACGTATAAAAGTGTAGGGATAAAAAATTTAGGTATTTTTCTGACAAACAATTTGGTTTTTTTGTTTTTTCTATCAAATAAAAATTGACGGAGATATGATTGTTTAAAGAGCGCGTGGCAGCGCAATCACAGCCTCCCTTAATCGTGACTTTTTTGAAAACTATGTGTCCTAAAGCAGCCAAACTAATACAATCTATAAAACTCTTCATAATAAAGTTAATTCTAGGCGGAATATGATTAATTTTAGTTTTGGTGGAAATGGCACTTATTTAAACCCATTGATTGAAAAGAAAAAACATTCGATGCTCCGCTTATTTGCAATATAGCTCACTTATTTTACGTGCAAAAGACTTTTGATAAAGCTCATTTTAAAGCTTATTTCAAGCACTACAAATCCCTTTTCGATTAGAAAGCATAAAATGCATTTGCTCGCTGCTAGATGGCATTGACTACATCGATGAAATTTCAGATAAAATAAAAAACGGCTTTGATCTTTAATATCTAGCTTAATATTGCACTTAGAATACTTTGTAAAAAACCAAATTGTTTATTTTTTTACCTGCTACAGTTTCGTTCCTTATAAAATTTTCGATAAAACGTATATTTTTGGAGATATTTGAAAAAAACTGATGAAAATCGTGAAAAATTTGCGAATTTTCAATTGCCAATAACTTGAAAAGTATTAGATTTTTCGAGAAACTTTATAGAAACTTTTTTGCTTAAAATTAGATCTTCAATCGATATCCGAGGTTATTTTGAAAAAACAACCATTGACCCCCGAGAAGGGGTGGCAACCACCCCCATGGTGGTGGCGGAGTTCAAATCATTTTCACTTTTGAAGTTAATGGTAAGATGAGGATGAGCCTAATTCCAAAATTTCATGCAAATCGGATCACAGTAAAAAAATTCGGAGGTTAGCCCGTATTTTTCGCTTCATTGACTGCACTATATGTTTCTAGTGAGAAGCGTAGATAACAAGCAAACACAATATTTTTTTAGAACGTTTATTTACCATCAACATTTATTTTAATTATTATCAGGCATATAATGTATTACATAGAAACAACAAGGCGACACCAGCGTTTGGGCATCGTAAGTTTAGCTATTATGAGTACGAGGTAAATAGGAAGAACAAAGGTAGTATTTATTGTCGTAGAAATAAATTACATTGTAAAATACCAGAAGATTATAAATACGTTTTTTTTAAATAACAATGGTTTCAACAACTTTATATATCTTATTTAGAACGCAAAGTATAAACATTCAAGCTATATGCAGTTGTGAATTCTAACTGCATACGTAGGTAGGTATATCTACCTAGTTCCTTTCAAATTATTCAAAACGAAAAAATGCATAGACATACAAATCTGTCAAACATTTCAATCCAATAATGCCGTCAATTTACTGGCACATTTGAGTGAGTTGCCAATGTCATTATTTCAAATCTCAACGGTCAACAGATTTGAACAGCCCGTATTCACAATAAGTAGTTTGAGATTTTTCCATTGTGTGTACGTTGTGGAATATAGATCTTCGGCAACGAAACTAGACAACTTGGCTCATGCTATTAGGTTAGGGGTGAAAGCCACCCTTTTTTCAGTGATAACGCCAATCGCCTTGGTTATTTAAAAAAATATAGGAACCCATAGGTATGTCGTACACACAAACCGTTTACCGCAACATTTGTGAACACGGCCTAACAAATTTAAATAATGTCTACATCTACGTTTGTAAGATCGTTGTGCGCTTCTATCATTATATCATTTCAACCCTTAACATATGGACGTAACCCCAAATTATTCACAATCTCATATTCGCATACAATTTAGAAGCTGCACGAATAAAGTCTTTAATTATAAGGTATATATTTTTCTGTAGAAATTACCAAACAGTTCGACTCTAGCGCTCTTTTTTTTTACCCAAAAATATATTTCTTTTATAGCAGTTTATGTGAACAAACAAATTGTAAAAAGTTCGTTTCATGAATTGAACCTGCCGGCAACCTAACGCCCAGCCTTCGAATTTTCGCTCTTTAATATAAATACTTGAATCATGTCAAATAAGATTATCTATTCATGCAGGAGCGTGTCAGCCAAGTTACAGTCAAGAAAACTGGTCGCAGTCATGTGTAACATTTGGCAATTTGTATAGAAAAATGTATTCTATTTCCTTAAAAAACAAAAACAAATATTGAAGTAATAACACGATTTCTTTCGGTGCTAAGTTTGTACGTCTACCAGATTATATATGTTTAATATGATAGGTAGCATATAAATGACATCAAAATATTGTGCGAAATGCATAAGATGGTTTCCGTAGTCTATTTATAAAACATTCAACAAATATATTAAGCACGTTTATAAAAACATACACAATAATAGTATTAGATAATTGACTTGAATCGTTTCGAAGCATCAACAAACTAAAGGTAAAAACCTACTTAAAATAATCAGTGTTTTCGTTGGTACCTACTTACTTAAATTAATAAAAATTAACAAGTGATTGATTAATCTTAATTAGGTACATAAGTTAAAGACGTGTTAGTTACACTTTAATTAATAGCTTATTAACGGAAGATTTGAGTGTTTTTTTATTGTTGCATTTTGCCCCAGCAGAATAACAAAATAATTTTAAAATAGTAAAATAGGTATATAAAATTCTCAAAAATAACGCTAGAATCTTATGAAAATTAATGCAACGCCCTTTTTATTACACGACATTTTACAAACATGTGGTGCTACTCCAAATTATCTATAAAGTGGTAATATTAATTAAGGGTATTAAATATCTAATTGATTTGTCTAATTTAATTAAAGTTTAAGTTAGGTAGTTTTCTGAGATAAAATTAGGTCGGTACCTACAACAACGTCAGAAACTCAGAATTTAATGAAGTCGTGAATAAATTCGTAAATAAATTTTACACATTCACTTATAAATTAAATGCATTATCTACTTCTGCTGTTGACTGTACATAAGGGGTTGTCCATTAATCACGTGAGGCTTGAAAGGGGGGGGAGGGGTTTGATAAAAATCACGAAAATAACACAAGGGGGAGGGGGGGTGTAGTAAGATATCTCGTGTATTTATTTTTTTAAAAGGCTTTTATTAAGGGCTTTTAGTTTTTGTAAAAGGTTATTTCCCATGCCATACACCACTTTGTCAAGCATGATTTAGATGCAATATTCATTTTTACGAATGCACCCGGCAGAAGCGCATTCAACCGTGTTGAGAGAAGAATGGCGCCTTTAAGCCGGGAATTATCTGGACTCATACTTCCGCATGATTCTTATGGAACTCATTTGGATGAACAAGGGAGAACAAAAGATCATGATCTCGAAAAAATGAACTTTCAGAAGGCTGGAGAAGTTCTCACAGAAGTATGGAATAATATGGTTATCGACGGCCATGACGTCGTAGCAGAGTACCTCGAGCCCGATGACATTGCTGAAAGCTTTGTTCCAGACTTGCCTTGTCTGTAGTGGTATAGCGAGCATGTGCGAGAGAGCCAGTATTTGCTTCAGGTAAATTAGTAAAATCTCATTTATTATTATTTTATCATTTACTTTTCTTATCTAATATGATTAAGATATCTTAATATCATTACCAGGTGGTGAAGTGTGATGACCGCGCTTGCTGTGGAGATTTGCGGAGTTCTCTTCGATCTATTCTTCCTGAACGCTTCGTTATACCTCCTTACCCAATTTTGCAGTCGTCTAGTGGTCTATGTATTCCGAAGCCTCAAGAGCATGATGGCAAGACGTTTGCTACATTTCTTCTGCGTCGGTCTCTTGGAATCACCCCAACGCATGAGGGCTTTAACAAATTGCCGTATGACCTGTATTGCCCTAGTCTGCAAAAGGATCGTCGCCAACTTTTGGAAAGGACGTGCCAGTGGTGTGGATTGTACTTCTGTACAAAGAAGAAAGTTAAGGAACATGTAAATTCATGTCACAAGCAACCTAATCCGAGCAGTAATAGTGTAGAGATGCACAATGTTCGTCCTTCACGCATCCTCACGCGACGATCAATCGGCAGATCGAAAGAAATTCTCTGCGTTGTGCGCGAAAATGATGACACCGAGTGGCTTGATGAAACCGATGTTGATTTTCAACAAAGCACAGTGCCAACAACTGACCTGCAAGATGCTTATCCAGTTGTTAGTGTTGAAGAATGTCTTGCTAATCCGTGGTCCGAGGACAATATACATTAAATATATTCATGTACTAGTACAATACATGTTTTTTCTATGATTACACTCTTCGTTTATTCTTATTGTTATTGCAATCAAAAAAAACTTGCAACCTGGTGTAGACATTTTTATTATGGTCCTTAATTTCAGAATAAAATAAGATTATAGTTTATACCTGTATTTAAATTAAGATAATATTCAGAAAATTTTAAGATTCTTTGTAGGTACTAAAAATACACGTGATGTTGAGAAGGGGGAGGGGGGGTGGTCTTAAACCTCACTACGTATCACCAATGGGGGAGGGGGGGTTAAAAAATGCTAAAAAAAGATCACGTGATTAATGGACAACCCCTAAGAAGAATTCCGCAATGTAAAATTGGTGCTATGTTCTGATAACATTATAGACAACAAAATCTACTTAGGCTTACCTACATGGACTTCATATTCTTTATTTATTATATACTTATGATATACTAACGTATCTAATATAACAAGTAGTTAATATACAGCTATAAAACAACGATAACTATACAGTTTACTGATATAAGTATGTAGGTATATGTATAGGATGGCCTATTCTAGCAATATTAATCAAAAAGATAACAATCAATTATTATCACATCGAATCTTATTCATACTCAAAATTATTGAGATTATTATCGAGTAAATGTATGAAATATTTTATATCATGGATTGGACATTATTGTCATAATTAAAATTTCTTCATATTTTCTTTATGATGTCTAAATAGACAGGGGCAAATGCCCCAAATGGGCCTGAAGTTTACCTGATCACTTCAGCCCACAGACACCAGGGGAGTCACAGGTGCGTTGCAGGCGTTTGAGAAATTCCTCAACATTCTTCTCCAATATTTAAGATTTTTCAAAAATTATAGCTTAGCAGATATTTCATTTAAATATTGAGTATTTACACCACCTAGGTACCAAATCGGTATTAGTTACAAGCTACATGGCTAAAAGTATTAAGTACTTTAATACAGTCACGTATTTTTGTAGTAAAATGATTTTTATTGTCGCACTTGGCTTCAGAATTTATCTTAAATATTAATATAACTAACTTAAGTAGGTATCATAGTTTTATTAAACACAGTACATTTTTATAAAGACATAAAGCATAAAATAGCTGCCTGATGTCATAAGTTATTGTCGATTTAATAATCATTATTATTAAGTATTATGTCATAACACCGCTTTTTAAGTAAATATAAGTATAAAAGAAAAGAGTATTATGAAAAATAAATGTACTTTCTAATGTAGAATAAAATACATATTTAAAATATTGTAAAGGATATTTTGTTAATTTCCTGTTTTGTAAAGGGTGTCTCACGGAAAATTTCGAATTTAAAAAGGCTATAAAAAAAGAACGACTCGATAGATTTCAATGATCAAACATTTATTTGAAAGCATAATTCATGACATTATTTGTGAAAAATTATCTCGGTCAAATGTCCACCACAGCTTACTTGGCAGTACCCTATTCGATCAGTCCAATTTTTCAGTACATTTTCAATTGTTTCCGGCCTTATGGCAGCAATGGCAACTTCAATTTCATGTTTCAAGTCATCAATCGTGCTTGGCTTGTTGGCGTAACAAACGTCGGTTGACCTTGCTGGAAATGGACGTTTACGTGTTGTTTTATCCAACAGTGATCCAGTTTCGCGCACACGATTCACAAATTGCCGCACATATGCCTCCGATGGCAAATCTTTTTTGGCAAATATTTTTTTCAAATTTCGCACAGTTTGCGTTGGCGATTCACCACTTTGGAAATAATTTTTTAATATTTCCCAGCTTTCCTCAAGCGAATAGCGACCCATTTCGTAAATGTCAGACTTATTACTAAATATGTGACACTTCTCCGATGACAGTTGAGAGAGAGGTAGGGCATAGCGAATCTTCGCTCGAATTGAGCCGCCCGTCCGGGGAAGGACCTCCACCCTATAGAATACCGCAGTCAAATGACCTCTGGGTCGTGTTTCTGCCGGTGAGTAGGGTTTCCGGAGCTCGTGGGGGGTTAGGGTTGGGCCGGCATGGCGGTGGCAACTGACAAGTAACTGACCAGTTACTTACCCGTTGTCACAGCGACTTGGGCTTCTCTTTCGCTTTCCATCAGGCGTAGGGAAGCCATTATGTCGAGCCACTATAAAAAAAAAAAAAAAAAAAAAAAAAGTTGACGTCTCCAATGTCAAATTATCGTTAGTTCAAATTCGAAACGCTAGATGGGACACCCGTTATTTAAAATTAGTCAATAAAATGTATAAACTTTTTGTAAATATTTAACATACGACTCTACATAAAGTTATTGTCTTTAATTTCGGATATAGGTATTTAAATATTTTTAAACAATGTACCTATACAGACCCAACAACATGTTTTAATGAAACATATAAATTTAATAAAGACTAAATATAATAACTTTCTCATAGGTAAATACTAACTTTCGATGAAACTCACTTTGTTATAATAAGTTTAACCATGTAAAGAATGATATGCGAATAAAATATGTGGTAGGTATATCTCCCAGTAAAATAGATATGTGGAATGAGTAATATTGTTTGATAATATGAGTTTCTACCACCTACCTATATGTATAAGTCAGTTATATTGTCATTATAGCGGTAATATTTAGTAAGTTACTGATTTCAATTACTAAAAACACGAGTCATTTATTAACTCATACACGACGGTACGTTACTCAACTCTTAACTAGACAACAAGAATTTTCAAAAATATAACGTTCAAAAGCTTTCTACAAAATGGCGCCTGTTCCGGCTTTGGTAATAGTTTATTGTCTTAATTTCTTTTAAAATATCGCTAATACTAAACAATCGTCTCTACATTACACTCTGGTGTTATAAAAATTTCGAAATTTATTATCGACCAACCACGACTTTTCCATTTGAATAACCACGGTTTTTATTTTCTCTCGATTCGATTACAGGATGTTCCTTAAGTCGGAATTATATTTTTAAAAATGATATTACGGTACCTCATAGGATTATATACCGACCCAGACATCCGTTTTTTAGAAAATATTATGATTAATTTGTAGTACAATGTCTTGCGATACTTGCTTCCTATGTAATTAAGACTTCCAAGTACACGATTCGTCTAGGAACGAAGATACGGTTACGATCCCTTTCCGACTTGATATGAACTGTGACCTTGAGTTGGATTGTCATGAACCTAAATCAATACTTTAAACGACTGAACGTGTACGTACGTAGTCGTATTCTACATCTTAGGGTTTCTTTCTTATGCTTCTTTCAGAGTCACAATGATCGCAGTGCAGGTGGAAAGTACGCAGTAAGCGCGCGATCCTCAAGTTATGCCTTGTTGCACCGCTTCATAGCCACGCTTACCTCACGTGCTGACTAAGGAGACTAGCAAAGTACGCAGGAGATACTAAATTGCACAAGTGTGTGCGTAAAACATACACAGATGCGCTATTCCTTCAATCTCAAAATCTGAGGGGACAATAGTTTCACACGACCACGATAAGAAAGAAATCAGGCAAAGAAGAACCATTAGACGTGTGCAGGCCCGGATCTATGACAATTAGGAGCTAGTATGAAGCATTTTTGTAATGTATGGAGATTGCCCGCTGCGGCAGATATCGCTGTTAGTAGGCGGAACATAATAATTACATACTTTGTAGCAATGTGGAGATATATGTCTACAGTCCCTTACCGCCCGCACTAGCGGTAAAAGTAACTCGGAGACAATGGCGTAACTAAAGGATGGCGTGCCTGCAAAATGCCACGAGACGTACGGGGCCAGAGGAGAATCCAAGCTTCGAACATTTATTATTTAGTAAAAATCTGGTGAAATTGCCACGACTCCCAGCCGCAATGGGTTTATTACCAGAGGTTAGAGGAGAATCCAAACTACCAACGTTTATTATTGAAAATCCGATGATTGGTATAGCTACGCCATTGCTAAGAAGCCAGCTTCAACTCCAGTCTACTCATCATCATCGGTGTCGCAGCAGCCAGGCCAGCAGCAGCCCTCGGAGCCGTCCGGCCTGGTGCAGAACAGCAGCGTCTCCGTAGAGGAGACAGGCCGGGGCTCTATGCCGTGGAAGTCGCGAAGCTCCTCCGCTGGGAACCAGGCGCGCTCCTCGTCGTCTATGATGGGGATGCCGAAATACCTGTGGAATGGATAGTGTAGTGTCATCATTATCATCATCAGCCTATCACAGTCCACTGCTGGACAGAGGCCTCTCTAATTGTTCGCCTGTTTGGCCAAACATCTGGAGGCTTTACCCATAATCGCCACGCCAGGCAGGCAGGTTGACGATCGCAGGACGTAGCTTCTCGCTCCGCTGACGGTGCTACCCGTCATCGGCCTGTGGTATTTAGCTCCGCCCTCAATCATGATGGTTATACCATCAGTCGGGTGCCAAAGCCTCGTTCGTTATTCGGCAGCGTTTAGGCGCAGAATGTTCAATTACGTTGATTGCACCACAGGCAGGAGACGGTGGCTTGGAGCAAAAAGATGATGGGTTGCTCCCTTTTACATCCTATGGAGTGTCGGCATCTAACTTCAAAAGTTTAATAAAAACGTATTATACTATAAGCACGACATAATGACCTCCCAACGCCTGATGGAAAGCGAAAGAGGAGCGCGACAACGGACAAGTGGCCGGTCAGTCAGTTGCCACCGCCATGCCGGCCCAACCCGAGCCCCTGGCTGCCGATGCAGCACTCTCCCCACGAACTCGGGAAACCCTCACCGGCAGAAACACGACCCGGAGGTCGCTTAGCTGCGGTATTCTATAGGCTGGAGATCCCCTTCCCCGAAAGGGCGCGGTTTAATTCGAGCGAAGATTCGCTATGCCCTACCTCTCTTAAATTTTTGTAAACAAGTTGTTACACCCCTTACGCCCTAATGAAAGTTGTCCGTGTGGTTTACGGGTTTAGAATAGGAACACCCCATCTCACCCCGTGTGTGTCATAGACTCATAGAAGACGACTAAGACCACAAATTACATGGATGGGGGCCGTTTTTTTATACCACTTGCTTGACGCAGCCTAGATACCATAGATGCTTGCAACATCAGATGTAGGTATCACACGCGTGTTGCCCACCCCAACCCTCGACTGTCGCAGTACTCACCCCTCGAGCTCCGGAAACCCTACTCACCGGCAGAAACACGACCTATTTAGCTACATTATTCTATAGGTGCAGCGCAGACACACTTTTTGTGCGATAGAGTCTGCGTCTGAGACATTTAAAAAGAGCGTCTAGGTCTGCCGACAGAATGATCGAAGATGTGCGTCGTGTGCGTTGAGTCTGTGAAATATCCGCGACAGATTTTTGCGCGTCGTCTGCGTTACTGCATATAATTGCAAAAAAGTGCGTCACGGATAGTCTGTCGTCCCCGCTGCCCCATAGGGTAGCTAGAGTTGACGCTTTAGAACATCAGCCAAGAATGGCGCATTAGGGAAATGAGCCACGGAAGAAGAAGACATAGCTCGAATTGAGCTGCCCGTCCGGGGAAGGACCTCCACCCTATAGAATACTGCAGCCAAATGACCTCCGGGTCGTGTTTCTGCTGGTGAGTAGGGTCTCCGGAGCTCGTGGGGGGTAAGGGTTGGGCCGGCATGGCAGTGGCAACTGATAGAAGTAAGTAACCAGTTACTTGCCAGTTGTCACAGCGACTTGGGCTTCTCTTTCGCTTTCCATCAGGCGTAGGGAAGCCATTATGTCGAGCTATTATAAAAAAAAAGACTTACCTGAATATAGCCAGTGCAGGGATCCACAAGACCGAAGCGAGAACAAGCACGCAGACTAACATCACTGCCCACAGTGGCCACGGCCTCCGCTCCGTGTCCCCCGCGGAGGGGATCCAGGCGTCGTAGCCCGCCCCCTCCACCGCCAGCTCCGCGAATGAGGACACCAGGATCGACAGCATCGCGAGGGGGGAGAGGTACTTCCAGCAAATCAGCCAATAGATGCCGGGCCGTTGGCCGGTCATCAGTTCTATGTCGTCGGCGAATCTGGAATATCGTGGGTATGAGCATTCATCATCATCATCAGCCTATTACAGTCCACTGCTGGACATAGGCCTCTCCAGTTGTTCGCCACTTAGAGCAAACATCTGGAGGATATACCCATAATCGCCACGCTGGGCAGGCGGGTTGGCGATCGCAGGGCGTAGCTTCTTGCTCCGGTGACGCTGCTGCCCGTTACCGGTCTTTAGTATTTAGCTACACCTTCAATTGTGATGGTTATACCGCCACCAGTCGGTTGCCAGCGCCTCCTTTGTTATTCGGCAGGATGCACCACGGGCAGGTGAGGTTGGCTTGGAGCGAAAAGATGATAGGCCGCTCCCTTACATCCCTACGTATGAGCATTAATATATATCACCGCCCTAATTTTTCTCATGAGTGTCGTAAAAGTCGACTATAAGGGAATTGTTGAAAATTTTTCAACTTTTCAGCCACTGCTTGAGTGCGACCATCCGCAAAATGATGAGCATAAAATGGAATATAATTTATTATATATTCATCAACATCAGTCTATAACAGTTCACTGCTGGACATAGGTACTCCGACATACATATTATTATACCTATCAGTCCACTGCTGGTCATAGTGATCTCCCATCGAATGATGGAATGCGAATTTCAAGTATTAGATAGATAAAACTACTAGGAAAACGGCCAATTGAATAAATAAGGCACCACAAATGGCGCAAAGACGGTTACGACCAGCTCGTAAAACGACCGTAAAACCTAGCGTCATTGTTACCAAAGCCCGTCTGATTGAATGGAGCCGGACCGAGTCGTCGATAACATTAGTTCTAATAGGTATAATTGGATACCACTTTATTTTTTATATGTTTCCGTGTGTCGACTGAAAAATATACAATTCACTGCCCCATTTCCTCCCGAGGGTGTCGTAGAAAACCTATGGCCTATCGCTCCAAGCCAACCTCACCTGCCCGTGGTGCATCCTGTCGGATAACAAACGAGGCGCTGGCAACCGACTGGTGGCGGTATAACCATCACAATTGAAGGCGTAGCTAAATACCACAGACCGATGACGGGCAGCAGCGTTACCGGTGCGAGAAGCTACGCTCTGCGATCGCCAACCCGCCTGCCCAGCTTGGCGATTATGGGTATATCCTCCAGATGTTTGCCCTAAGTGGCGAACAACTGAAGAGGCCGATCTCCAGCAGTGAACTGCAATAGGCTAATGATGATGATGAGGAATATTGGCAATACTGTTAGGTACTTGAAATTTACGAGTGCCCTATTCGATTACTGGAACTTTTCCGCCCAAAGTCTATTAAATCTTTTACACTGTGCATTGAAAATGTTTCCATGAAAAGAACTGTTAAATACCACTCGACAGCGATGTAAAATGTTGTGATATGAATCGTAATTCTATTCAGTCGCTGCTTCTTTATAGACCGCCCCTGTTATAAAAGAACTTACATAAAACGCTTTCTGTTGAGAAAGAACCGCTAATTAAGTTAACGGGAAAGGTTGCACAAAATAAGCTACTTTAGGTAGATAGGTAGGTATGTATACTAGTAGGTATCTAGATACTAGATCACTTAAAGTCGCAACGTAATTGAAATGAAATGCAAATATTGGAGCATATTTACTCGTACAATTTGGTAGGTCACTTAAGTCTAGTTACATGGGCAAATAATATATAAGTATTTAACGTCTGCGACTTTCAGCGATGCAAACGCAAGAATTCTATTTATGATTTTCAAAAGAAACTCTCGAACATTGGGAGATTATACGAGTAACAAGGAGCCCGGCAAGGAGTTTCAAAGTTTGGCCGTTTGCTTTATGAAGGTAGAGGCGAAACGCGCTGTGCTAGTCGTTGGGATATGCACAATATAACGGTGCCTATTCGCCGTATTGTATAGGGAACAAGGAAATAAAATAGGTAAAGGTAGGTTGAAGAGTGGCCATCTGTCCTCAATTCTATTTCAAGAGTAAACTAACGGAACCTTGGTAGTGTCTACCCACATATCTCCCGAGCAAAAGGGGTAAAAGTACAATATAAAAAATATATGTAAGTTCGTCCAAGTTATCGATTTCCACACATCAAAAGTCCGCGGTAGGTAAGTGAAAAGTTATCGGGATTACATTTCACGGTACGTTAGACAATCGGACGGTTAGAGTTCCTTTTAAGTTTATTCACTTGCCTTCAGTGAACGGCACTCCGTTTTAATGCTATTTTCAGCATCTTGAAGGTGAAATGGGACACTCAAGTTGTTTTAAAGTAAATCTAGAGTGCCTGGAATCAAAATCGCCTTTTGAGTAATGCAGTAAAACGCGTTTGAGGAAAGCGTACGTGCTAAAACACACATTCCGTCATGTAGGTATACTGTAAAACATTATTAATGATTAAACGAACTTACCTTAAGTGAAGTTCTATCATAATTATACGATAGCTTTGTCCGAAAAGATTAGAATTTGACACATGTAGTTTCACATACGGTGACGCCAGATATGCACTAGAGTTGAGGATAGCAACACTCATTTATTAAAAAAATAAAAGAATTTGTGGGTAGGTTTACCTAACTTACAAACCGATTGACAGTTCATTCTATCGTCATTTAGTTCAGAGCCATTATGAATAAGGAAAGAACCATTTCATAATATTTCACGAATATTATGGGCCCCTTATGAAGAAGGGAGGGAGGGTCTCTAATCTTTTCGGACAAAGCTATCGTATAATTATGATAGAACTTCACTTAAGGTAAGTTCGTTTAATCATTAATTATACTTCAAGCTTTGTCCTTCAAGATTAGAATTTGACACATGTAGATTTTGAGAGCTAAGTCATGTTAAATATTATGAAATGCATCCCTTCGTTAGCTAGGTACATTAGCTTTTATTAACTTAATTTGTAAGATACAAAGATATTGATATTTATTCATATTATTTACTTATTATTTTGTTATCTAATTGTCTTAGATTCGTTTTATAGTGTTTATACTGTCATAATTTTACAAACCGAAAAAATATTATTATCAACATTATTTATCAATAATGAACTTAATTATTTTGTATACTCAATTACATGGATGTAACATAATTAACTAACTAAAATATTATAATATTATGCTTCTAGCAAAATCATTCGTAAGATTACAATTAGGTAAAATTGTTCTATTATAGGTAGAACTTACCAATAGTGTACGAAGTGCTGCTCCATCCGGCAGTTCTTATTGGTCTAGTTCTTACGCCTTGTACTATGAGCCAAAAAAAAAAATAAGGTGTCAATACCACTCGCTTGTAGGGTGGTGTTGATCCATCTGCTGAGAGTTTGAGCAGTTACTGCTTTGTGTGGCTTCTTGAAGCTAATAAAAAGAGATGTATGATTATTTCGTAAGTTTGGTGTAACATCTATTTACATACTTAATGTTTCAACCGGACATATTTGTAGCTTTTCTCTATAATATGGTAGAACGACAATTGGCCACACACCCGGGCGAGATGTCTTAATCAAATCAGGGATTTTTATATTTATCCCATGAGTTTTGAATTCTATATTTTCTAATATTTATTTTAGAAAAAGTCTGAACCCTGTAAGCGTTGATTAAGGCTCAGAGGTAACAAATTTTTTAGATAAGTTTTCTAATGAAAGTTCTTTATTTGGGAACCAATTAAATAAAAGTCTAAGACCTGTGACGTGTCCCCTTTTATATTGTACTTCGGCAACGGAGGCCTTAGTCTATAAAAACCTTTAAAAAGCCGTCTCACCCGATCATCATCTCCAACTTTTCGACTTAATATAATAGACAAAGCAGACCTGCAGCTATTTAGTGTGCCGTACTGCGATCCCGAGTTATAGTTTTCGGTTAAAAAATAAATAACTTGTGGTATTGATGCTTCAAATACATTAATATTGTTAGAGTGGCAAAATCGATAGCATTTTCTTACACACGTGTCGTATTGTTTAATGCTATTATCTGACAATGACGACATCAATAGGTACATCTATAGATGAAAGCGGAACGGATCTTCTTAACATCGAATTCCGGATAATATGCCTGCAACCAGCGTAATCTGGAGGTGCAGGTTGCGATCGCTGGAATGGGAAATGATCAGTTGATAAGAGGGATGAAATACCAAACATTTTGACACTAACAGTTGTTTATATAGAGGGAATCATGGCTGAGTTGGCCGCAGAGGTACAACTAGGATACCTCTGGCGCGGTCGTTTATGATTTTTCTTAAGGTCTTCAGAACGATAGCAAAGGGTGGAAAACCATAGAAATATATGTTGGACCATGACACAGTGAAGGCATTTATTGCAAATGCATCTGGGTCTCTATTCCAGGATACGTATTTTTGGCACTTCGTATTAATACGACTGGCAAAAAGGTTTTTTACCGAATTGTGATAAAATGCGATAAAGGCGACATCTGATAATTCCCATTCTTTGTCGCGATGCACGCGCCTAGACTCTGCATCCGCGACTCGGTTGTCTGCCGAGCTTATGTATGACGCAAACACAATAAATTGTCTTGCTTCACACTATTGCCACAATTCCTTAAGTTGCGTTAAGTGGGGAAACTGCACCCCGCCCATTATCAATTCTTAAAAGAATTTGACAATTACAATAATCTTTGGCAAATATTTTTAGCAACCCCCGCACGCTGCCCCCCACCCCGTAGTTGAGACATCGGAGTATATTTTGAGACAGTAATCGTCAGAAATTATTAAACTAACAGATTTGTCAATTGATTGTAGCCACCATCCAAATTCAGATTGCAGTTCGTCCGGAATAGTCATGTAATTTTCATAATTATCATGGCATAATTTTAAGTTTAAATATTTAATACGTTCAAATCCTTTTGTATATATACTACCGACCGTAATCTATTCCGGAGCAAGCTGAAGTAAGTAGACCGAGAAGTTGAGCGAAATCTCTTATTTTACATCTTTTAATTTAATTAATGTTTTATATACATGTACCATATTTTTTAATTTTTTCTTTCTTATTCGACGGTAGGCTGACTTGAAATAGCTCCGAGTTTAATATAAATCCCAAATATTTGCACTCTGTTTTTGGAAACAGGCAGCTTTTTTAGCAGCTTGGTGGTTGAGAAACCCTAAAGAAGAGTTAATAATTTCAGGGTGAACATGATATTTTCCGAACAGGAGTCAAAGGAATCGGCGATTAGGTATAAATCGTCGAGATATATTGTGAAACAATATCCCATACACCGCAGCAATCTGACAACTGGCTTCATAATCTTTGTAAATACATAATTATGGTGCTGTATTCTACCCCTGAGCTATCATGTTAAATTCGTAGTATGAACCATTAAAATAAAAATGTAAATATTTTTTAGAATCCTCATGAATTTTTATTAAAAATTAGGCATCTTGCAATTCAATTGTACCCATAATCTTCTAATTTAAAGTGATTTGTGGTAACAACTTTATTTTAAATTTTTTAGTTTTAATATGAATCGAAATTTACCATCTGGTTTTGCAACTACAAAATATGAGGATAAAAACTGATCATTACATAGCTCACATTTGGAAATAGCACCGATTTGCATAAGATTATGAATAGTTTCATGCAATTGCAATTTTTCCCTGTCAGAGAATGCTGGTGTTATAAGTGGTTTATTTTGACAAACTGGCTGAGAGATAAGTATCTCGTAGCCATTTATGCATTTTTAAAATAAAAGGGTCGTTTGTTATATGAGCCCATTGGTGGTAAAATAGTAAAAGCCTTCCGGCGTAGGTACTTTACCGCGTCTATCGGTGGTAGCGGTTCTGCGCTGGAGGTTGCTGTGATAACCTGCAAGATGGACCGCGCCGATTCTTCTGAGAGGCAGGCTGCTGATGCCTCTGGGTCCTCGGCGGCCTGCGGCTCGGGGGAGGCGCTTTCCAGTTTAAAGGCCTCCCTGGGGCCTTTGCCTTCTGGACTACGGATCTTACATTGGGATTAAACTTTAATTCGGAACTAGATTTAGAAATCGCCTTAGCGGTTTTTAAAGTACCGGCAGTCTTTTCCAAAAGGAAAATTATATATTTTTGTAGTTTGTAATTGATCCTTCATGTCCTTTTTGAGATTGGCCAGAATAAAATTTCTTCTGGTCAGAGAGTCTAAGTATTGACAGTCACAAAGGATGCGATTAGCGTCCAATAAGATTTTAATGAGTATAGGGTCTTTATTTTCCAAAGATAACAAATGAGTAATAACTTGTCTTACGCATGATATAGCGTTTGCTATTTGTTTTTGTTTTATTTCAATGCGTTTGTCTCTTTTCGTGACCGATTCCGAAACGGCGGCTTTGATCTCCGCATACAGAGCAGAGGTGCATCGACAAAACGCAATTTGCCGGAGGCAATTATTTTGTAAGAAGTTCCTTGCGTGCTTCTTTTGTGAGTCCGGTAGTGGCAGTGTGTTCAAACCGAACAGTTCAATCCTTACGAATATTTTCGCCATAGGTCTTTAGAGCTGATGGGTCATCATCACCTAGTAGTGATAAGAGCTCTTCATATGTCGGTACCTGTGGCACTAGCGGTGGCGGCGGCGACATTAGGAGCGGCGTAGGTATCGGCGGCGGCGGTGCGGCCGGCGGCGCCGTCGGCGCCAGTAGTGGCGGGGGCGGCGGGCGCCGGCGCCGGGGCGCGCGAGGCCGCGTATGCGGCGGCGAGCGCGGCGTCTGCGGCGTCAGCCGCTGCGCTTGTCAAAGGCATTGGGTCAAAATAATATTGTTCTCCAACCATGTAGGGATCAATTTCTATAATTTCGTCTTCTGGAATTACAGAAAAACGTATCCGATAATCCATTATGCCCCTTATTGTGACAAATTTATTTTGTCCGCCAATAGAATGACAATCTAACACTATTACAGTAATTAAACAGTCGTTGTGACTGCTTGCGGAACTGTAAAATGGGTAGGTAACAACTCTAGGCGTTGTACCGCATGCCCGGTAGGTAGATTTATTTTATTAAGATACGGGAAGGTATTATCACATAGCCGATAATACCGCAATCCCAATTAAGTGAGTGACAACCCGGTATGGTATGACCGCAACACTTAAATATTAAAGCACTATAGGCATTTAATACTCGAAGACATTTTATTTTAATAAGATACGGGAAGGTATTATCACATAGCCGATAATACCGCAATCCCAATTTTTTTTTTTTTTTTTTTTTTAATGATTGCAGAAGATTGAACTCTCGATAATCTCGCTTATTGTCTGTGTGATAGGGTAGATGTTAGCGTACAGATGCTAACACCACAGACCCTCACACACAAATAGGTACCTAAATATACCTATGAATATTTTAACATTATCGTAAATACCTTGTGGATTTGACGACGGCTCGTAGTCCTCGACGAAACAGAAAAATAAGAATCACTTCTACGGCGACGCCCGCGCACTATTTTTCGTTCCAGTTTTTAAACTTTTTAACAATTTCTCGTAGTCATCACTACTTTTCTTCCGTTTAGGCATTTTGACGAAAATTGCCCTAAATTTTAACTTTATAAATAAAGTAGGTGCGCACTGGCAGAGCACTGAAATGTGAATGACGATAGAATGAACTGTCAATCGGTTTGTAAGTTAGGTAAACCTACCCACAAATTCTTTTATTTTTTTAATAAATGAGTGTTGCTATCCTCAACTCTAGTGCATATCTGGCGTCACCGTATGTGAAACTACATGTGTCAAATTCTAATCTTGAAGGACAAAGCTTGAAGTATAATTCAATGAAGTGAAAACATATTACATTTTAATTCTGAGCATATTCCCTATCCGGGTCATGTGATTTACTTTTAAAGCTTTAGCTGTAAGATCCTATTTTTTTTATAGTAGCTTTTTTATGTTTTGTGTATGTTACATGTGCAATAATTAAATAAATAAAGATAGTTCATTAAGCTTAGAAATCACTTGGAAACAGGCATGGTTCTAAAGTGTTCAGCGACTTTTAATGCTGTCCGTACCTAATTGCACTAGTTACCTAACCATTTCTTCTAAACACATTTACGTTTGCAATTTATACGTTTTGAAACATCCAATGCGTGGGCTTTTGCGATAGCCGCGCAGCAGAGAATCCGCGTTAAGGGTCTTACCAAACCGATCGGTCGATGGGAGAATCAATACAGTATGGAAGAAACAATCGAACACCGCTGACCAATGAGGGTGTTCCACAATGAAATGCCTGATAGATGGCGTTGTGTAGCTTGCGCTCCAGCTATTATGTGATTGGTCAGTTGCTATGTAAATGTCAGTGCAATGTCAAAATGAACCAATTTTTATCACAAGACAAGCCAAGCCACGCTGGGCCACACAGCGCATACCTATCCCCAAACTAAGCCGAAGCTATGGGTACTAGACAACTGATTAACTTACTTAGATACATTTTTTTGTAAATAAATACTTTATTATACATAGAAAACACCCAGACCAACACAAACAGACATGACATTCATGAACACAAATGTTTGTACTGTGGGGGAATCGAACCTACGACCCTTGGCTCAGAGGGCAGAGGTCACTACCAAATGAGCCATCGAGCCAGTCAATTACGTTATAGTTGGACCTGCTGCGTATGTAAAAAGAAGATGCTGGTTGCATCTGGTGGATTTGTTTTTCCAGAAAACCCTCATTGATTCTCCCATCGATCGGTGTCTTCCTTCGGATAGTCTGGTAACACGGTAAGAAATAAAATTTACTCACCTCTTAACCCCATACACGTAGGATATCCCCACGCACTCGAAGAACGCAATGATGAGCAGAGGAAAGTTCCCACTGTACATATCGAACAGCAAGAATATGTAGCTTCCAGCTCCGTGAGCGAAGCCCATTGATAACAGGCAGCACAGCAGGCATATACCACCGGTGAGGTACTCCTTCCTCAGGTTGGGGAACAGCTTCATGTCCACTATGGAGGTGACGACCCCCTCCAGGGTCCCGAACTGGGAGTCTATGCCCAGGGTGAACAGCATGAGGAAGAACAGCACAGACCAGAACTGGGCGCCGGGGAACTGGTTGATGGCTTCCGTGAAGATGATAAAGGCGAGACCGGTGCCTGAGGCAGTCTAGAAATAAGTGGAAAAGAACAAATCTATAAATATCGGTTTTTTTAGGGCTCCATCGTAGACTCTTACGTCGTTTAGGCAAGTTGCGGACAAGGGCTAGCCATTTACCTGTAATATGAATTTGAAACAGGTACCTTCTATTTATTACTGTCAGCTAAAAGTATTCCGCCCGGTTAGGAATGTCGCTGCTCTATGGAGAAAAACGGGCAAGAAAAACCTAACTAAGAAGACAGCATATTTTACATAATCTCTCTCTCCATACCATAATATAATTTTAAAAATGCAAGATCTCTAATCACCTATAGGTATAAAGACAGAATCATAAAACCATTTCATGGTACGCCAGGCTTAGCACATAGCTACATATTACCTTTACCACTAGTGCGTTTTCGCTTAGACGAATTTCATTAAGTCAGGTGACTTGGAAATCAAAATCTACCGAGTTTAATATTCGCAAGTAATATTGGAGGAAACAGATTATCTCACACCCACTCTATACGAGTAGGTATATCGTAAAATGATAACATACCGTTTATGAGCATTTAGTTTTATGACAGACTAGCTGTGCTCGCGACTTCGTCCGCGTGGAATAGTTATTTTTCTTCGTTTTTTTTTACATTTTCCATTATTTCTTCGCTCCTAACAGTTGCAGCGTGATGTTATATAGCCTAAAGCCTTCCTCGATAAATGGTCTATTCAACACAAAAATAATTTCTCAATTCGGAGCAGTAGTTCCTGAGATTAGCGCGTTCAAACAAACAAACTCTTCAGCTTTATAATATTAGTTAAGATTAAGATAGACACTGGCATAGCTCGCTGGTCCGTTGTCACAACGACTTAGACTTCTTTTTCGCCTTCCATCATAGGTGGGGAATCCATTATGTCATGCTATTCTAAAAAAAACGTAACTCGGGGCGAAACTACTATTCCTTAAACATTCCAGGTATTGTAAGACACCCAAACTCAAATAAATAGTTTAACTAACAGTATAAAATCAGCATTCGAATCAAATTCACACTTACATTATCCAATTCCTTTTGCAAATCACATTCCGGCAAATTCGGCATCACCAACTTGGTCAGATTCCCGTTCAAATCCATCTCCACGATCTGTCCCGCCTCAGGAAACGCCATCGACTGGTACGCAGGCCCAAACACACTCAAAAGAGTTTCATTCCTCACATCTAGACACTTTTCATACACCATCGTAGCTTTGAAACCAATGATGGAGAAAACAACAATGCCAGCGAACATAGACGTTAAGCAGTTCGTCATAGAGACCATAATGGCATCTCTGTAGCAGTTATTATCGACTGGGTTGTAAGAGGAGAAGGCTATCAAACCTCCGAAGGCCAAGCCAAGGGAAAAGAAGATCTGTGTGCCTGCTTCCAGCCAGACGACAGGGTCCAAAATCGTGTGCCACTTGGGAGTGAAGAGGTGAATGAGGCCGTCGCTCATGCCTTTCAAAGTGATGCCTCTGAAGAAGAATATGACCAGGACGATGTAGGGGAAGGTGGCTGTGACGTAGACCACCTTGCCGGAGGAGGCGATGCCTTTGATCATGCAGAGGTAGACGAGGATCCAGGCGATAACGAGGGCGAGGGCGATTTTGTAGTTGAAGCTCTGAGGGTGGTTTATGTCCTCGGAGATCTGGAGTGTGGTCCGGTACCAGAAGTATTGTGTGGGACTGCTTATCTGCAACAATGGAAAACGTGGTATTAGAAATTGTGTATAAGAAGAACCAATTTTAGGCACATTTTGGTTTACACTTCGTAGAGTCTGTTATTAATTGCATTACATTTGTGACTTTTAAATATAGGTAGGTACTGAACGTCGTTTCCCATAACGTCGGGTTGTGTGCATTCCTATTTTTCACCTTTCTGTAAGTGCCATAACGTCGAGCCATACATATTATCACTCATAGATATGTATTAACGTTTATGGTTATTCTTCTTAACTGCCACACCCCATGGCAGTTAATATCTAATAGGGATGATTCCAGGATCAAAATAATTACATTATATTTACTCCGTATTTTAGATTATAAAAATATATTGGTCACGTATTTTTCCTTTTTTTCATTTAAACAAAAAATAATAAAGATACAAGGCATCAAAATGTGGGGGTCTTTGACGTCACTCATTTGCGAAAAACCTCCCAAAATCTGACGTCACGCGGAATTTTAATCATTTTTGGTCTAATTTACAAATGAAAAATTACGTGTCTTTTATTTTTTAACCGACTTCGAAAAAAGGAGGAGGTTCTCAATTCGTCTGTATGTATAATATTTTTTTTTTTTTTTTTATGTATGTTCACCGATATTTCCGTCAATTATGGATGGATTTCAAAAATTTTTCGACAGTTCGACAGAGGACACTTCCGAGGTGGTCCCATTATCACCAAGTCAGGTTCTGATGATGGGATCCTGGAGAAATTGAGGGCAACAATCGAAAATTGTATGCTCATATGGTGTTTTTGTTACGTAATCATATTTTACTCAGGTATATGCTTCCGGGCGTCAACATCTGGTGCTGATGATGAAGCCACAGAACTCCTTAACGGTTAGGAGTTAGGGGACAGTACTGACATTGGTCGATATTAAACTAGGTACCTAGTAGTATGTACTTATGCAGGGCTAATAGGGCAGGTGATTTGGTAAGTGATATGCTTGATTCTAGATCGCAAAGTCTTCACTTGACTTAAAGCAAAATTTTTCATTCCTAAGTAAAACTGTTAAGGACATTAATTAGCCTTTATTCAAGGTCACAGCACATTAACGCAACTAAAAATAGAGAAATAAAATTATTTTAAAAAAAAAATTAAAGCGACTTCAAAAAAAAACACAAAAGACCAAAACTAAAAAGCGATAAATAACGTAAGTAATTCTATCCTTAATACATAATTATTTAAATATTACAATTATCACTTATTTTTGAAGTCGGTGACAGCCAAACAAATAAATGTATATTGTCGTGTGGATTTGCCAGCCGCGCGCGTCATACAACAACAGTCTACGTTAGGTACCGAGAGGCTGGCACCGACTTCAAAAATAAGTGATAATTGTAATATTTAAATAATTATGTATTAAGGATAGAATTACTTACGTTATTTATCGCTTTTTAGTTTTGGTCTTTTGTGTTTTTTTTGAAGTCGGTTTAATTTTTTTTTTAACAATCTAAAAGACAGACTAATTACTTTTTTTTCGGCAACAGGCCTATTAAGTCATCGGTGACCATCAGATATTACTTTTCTTATTTTGTACCACAGAGGTTAAAACCACATAAACTCAATCAATAATGCCATATGTTGTTGATACGACATCGTCGATGGCAGATAAGCCATCCTTTCGCTAAACCGCATTAAAACATACTTATACTATATAAATAGAAAGAAATAATTCATCACATACCCAGTCTTAAAGATATCAATACCTACTCGTGCTACAAATCAATAAACTAAGTACATAGTTGCTCGTGTAAATGGGGCGATCCTAATACGAAATAACTGTGATATGACCCGGCTATTGTTGTAACACTGTGAAAAGGGGCCATTACTGTTATTAGATGATTGATTGCGAATGGATGTGTTGGTAAAATCTCTAATGTACTTAGGTAGGTAGGTATCTTTCTCTCTTTCTACACCCTGCGATCGCTAACCCGCTTGCCTAGTGGCGATTATGGGTAAAATATCCAGATGTTTGCCCAAAATAGCGGGCAACTGGAGAGGCCTATGTCCAGCAGTGGACTGCGATGGGCTGTTGATGATGATGATTTATCTCTTTCTCTCTGCGTCTTCTATAGACTCTTTCATGTTCACAGAAACTGTTTAAACATCTTGCCAGTCACCCTTCTACTGAGCTACTTCTCGACACCGAGACAAGGTTCACCCGTAACACCTAAAGACGATCCCTTCACGGGTATTTTGTTGAATGTCTGGTGATCGCGAGCTAGGCGGGTAAGGTTTACCACCGGCCGAGAAGCAGAAATCTCAAGGAGACCTTAGTCGACTCTTACGACATGCGACATTCACGGAAAAGATGCGAAGGCGATTTGTATTCTTGCACCGTCGCCGCACGAATAAACAATGATCATCTCGAAAGATGTTAGTTTCATCAAGAGGCCTACTTATTTTCACATATTATTGACAGGCTCGGTGGCTCATGTTTGGTAGTGACCTCTGCCCTCTGAGCCAAGTGTCGTGGGTTCGATTCCCGCACAGTACAAACATTTGTGTTCATGAACATGTCTGTTTGTATTGGTCTGGGTGATTTCTATGTATAATAAGTATTTATTTACAAAAAAACAAAAACAATGTATCTAAGTAAGTTTATCAGTTGTCTAGTACCCATAGTACAAGCTTCGGCTTAGTTTGGGGCTAGACGGCGCTGTGTGGCCCAATGTGGCATGTCTTGGGTTATTTATTTACTTATATCTTTTTTTTTTCATAGCATCAAAGTTCATCTTCATCTTTGATCTCATCTCTTTACGTCTACGTAAAACATCAATTTATTAAACGACTCCCATTTCGATTCAATTAAACTCACGAGTTCGGAATATTCCTCTGATGATGAGCGGAGCAGATGCGCCACCCTTTGTGGTGAAAGAGCCTAATAAATATTGAAGCTTTTCATAATAACGCAATTTATTAAAGCGCTGTCTCCGGCGCCTACGTTTATGGAGATTTGGAACAAATGATCTTTTTTTGTAGGCAGATAGGGCGAGGTTTTTTTCACTCCAATGGCATATTGTGTACAGTTGTGTGTAGTTAAAGAACACTTTTTAACTCTCGTCTAAGTTTTTCTCATCTCTTTCTTCCTCACTATATTCTACTTCGCCTTACATGTTGTCAGTGTCAAATCTATTCTTATTCTATACTAGCCGAACCGCCCTCGCTTCGCTTCGGGTAGTTTAGGTTGCTATGGTAACGTTTTCAATACACGTCAGTTTGATAGCTTTTTGGTAATTTTCTTTAAATCACACCTTGGGTTACACACATTATTAAACTTTTAGCACGAATCCCTAACGTTTTTATAAATATAATATACCCTATGTTCACCGGGGATAGTGTAGCTTTCCGACAGCAAAAGAATTATTCAAATCGGTCCTGTAGATTCGGAGCCTATTCGTATCAAACAAACAAACAAACAATCAAATCTTTCCTCTTTATAATATTAGTATAGATATCAATTTACCATTCCTCTTCAATTCCATATAGTAGGTATATTAGTTATGTATATATTATTATTTATGTATATATTATTAATTATGTATATATTATTATTTATGTATTTATATATATCGTTTAGCCTCAATTCCAGTTTTGTATGTAGCTCACCTCACCCCCTTTATATTTCAAGTATCCTCTACCCTAAGGTTGTCTGGAAGAGATCGCTTATAGCGATAAGGCCGCCTAAATTGTGCAACGAGTGTCTGTTATACCTAGATTTAAGTCAATTGTATGGTGCGCAATAAAGAATATCTATCTATCTATTGTGGCATATTGACGGCTTTTTTATTTTCTATAGATTATATAATATTGACGGTTTTTTTACGGGATGTAAGGGAGCGACCCATCATCTTTTCGCTCCAAGCCAACCTCACCTGCACGTGGTGCATCCTGCCGAATAACAAACGAGGCGCTGGCAACCGACTGGTGGCGGTATAACCATCACAATTCAAGGCGTAGCTAAATACCACAGACCAATGACGGGCAACAGCGTCACCGGAGCGAGAAGCTACGCCCTGCGATCGCCAACCCGCCTGCCCAGCGCGGCGATTATGGGTATATCCTCCAGATGTTTGCCCTAAGTGGCGAACAACTGGAGAGGCCTATGTCCAGCAGTGGACTGCAATAGGCTGATGATGATGATGATGATGACGGTTTTTTATTTTATATACTTATTGTCCTACATAAACATATGTTGACTTTTTTTACATTATTTTTTCTACTTATATGGGTTTGCATTTGGCCACAATTCATCTAATGTTACATAGCCATACCTATGGCTATGTAGTGTTTTCTGGCATCTGATATTGAAGCCTAATTAGTACCAAGCCAGAAAACACTGATCCACTCTCGCTTTTAACAATTTAAGATTGTATGTATCGGGGAACAAAGAGTTAAAACGATGACTTTTTGCCGTAACCCTACTCATCATCAGCCTATCGCAGTCCACTGCTGGACATAGGCCTCTCCAGGTGTTCGCCACTGTGGGCAAACACCTGGAGGTTATACCAAATTCTCTATATTAAATATTGACACCAAACAAACAATTTGACTGGCTCGGTGGCTCAATTGGTAGTGACCCCTGCCTTCTGAACCAAGGGTCGTGGGTTCGACTCCCGCCCGGAACAAACATTCGTGTGATGAACACTTGTGTTTGTTCCGTGTCTGGGTGTTTATACTTGTATTTATGTATTTATTTGTGGTACCTTCGTTGTACTGATACCCATAACACAAGTGCTTAAGCTACTTACTTTGGGATCGGAGCAATGTATGTGATGTTGTCTGATATTTATTTATTATTTATTTATTATAATTTTAAAGCATGTTTGAAATATTGAACTAGCTAGAACAGTGTGAGCAGTGTCTGTGACCAATATTTCTACACCTGGAAATATTGGACAATACGGATGATGACAAGGTATGAAAATGAAGAAAATAATTAGTCCGTCTCTTAGATAATAAAAAAATATAAGACCCGTATTTTTTGTTTTGTCGAAATAACAAGAAAATACTTAGATATAGCGCATTAAAGTTACGGAGTGGGGGCTAACTACGTCACGTTAGAGTATATTTTGTACTCTAACGTGACGTCATGTGACATTTAAAATCAATGTATCTTCGTAAGTTTTTGAACAAGAGGCAAAATAAAAAATACGTATCCAATATTTTTCATTAATCTATCAGATGGACATTAAATTATTTTTTAGTCATCATCCCAATTCCGATTTTTCCAGATACGTTTCCATATTTCAGGAAAATCCAACCTTATTCTGACATTTATAAAATAGATTTTATAAAATAGATTTTGATCGTATATATATATATATATTATTTGTTTATTTATTTATTTGTTTATTTATTTATTTGTTTATTTATTTATTCGTTTATTTATTTATTTGTTTAACCTATTATTTATTTCTTTGTTGTTGTTTTTATATATTTATTTATATTGTTAACGCATTTGTTGTTGTGAGTTGCCAGTAAGTAGTAATGAGTAATGATGGTAATAACATAAATGTAGGTATATGGACACGCATGGGAGTCGTTCTTATAGAGCACAACTAGTGCAAGTTGCTAATTGCTTTTATTAAGTCTGGTCTTTGAATCTGTTTTTTTTTTTCTACTACATTTCAATGAATTCTTCTTGTGGATAACATTTTTGGCCTAAACCATACTGTTCTTATCTTTTGTTTTATGTACATGTTATATTTAAGGCTGTTGTTGTTCCGAAATAAATAAATAAAAAAAAAAATAGAACCCAAACCCTAGGAATCTAATAATGCGATACTAAGGTCGCGGAACTAACTCCATATTATTAATGATATTATTGGAAAGGTTTCAGTTGTAGGTAGGTAACTTTATTCCTTTCATACATCAGCTTATGTAATTCAACCTTTATGACAGACCCTAGGTAGGAAGAAGAAAATTGGTAGACGAAGGACGCGTAGCAATTTTTCACTTTTACGGACACTTAATCCGTTATCCTAAATCTAAAACCTGTAGCACCTAAAGATGAAAGTTGCAGCATAATACGGGTGACTAACATAATTAGATTATTTTATTTTATCCTTATTACCTAGGTATTAATTATTTATAATAAAGGTAATGTTGCAGTCAAAACTCTTATCCAGTCAAAAGTACTATTGACTAGCAAAATCAGTCAAAAGTACTTTTAACTGAACAGGTTAGTCAAAAGTGGTTTTGACTGAAAAATATTGGTTATTAATACTTTTGACTGCAAATTTGCGGTCAAAAGTACTTTTAACTGACGCTCTTGGTCAATAGTATTTTTAACTGCAAAAACGCATCAGTCAAAAGTAATAATTACTAACTCGTTAGATGTAAATAAAAAGTGATTTATTAATAAATGTGAAATCATTTTATATTATGAGTAATAAACGATTTCACATCAGGCCTGGTAAGTCTTGCTGCAGTCAAATCTTAAAACTCACCCAGCATATCTAGGTTGGGATCTAGTTTAATCAGTTTTGTTGCCCCATCCGCAGCTTATTATACAGTGAACATAAGGAAACTGCTTCAGAAAGTGGCAGATTTAACAGAGGACCAAACAAAGTTTTTAGTGAGATGCTCCACTAATTCCACTATCGTCGTTTTGCGGAGATGAGAAGATCATATAGTGGTTACAGAAAAGCAGCAGGTTATGTGGGACTCGCTCCACGTCAGCGGAGAATACCCATTAAAACGCCCCGGTTGCCATCGTCTAATGCGCCTTGGGTGACGCCTGGATCAGTGAGAGCTCCGTCCTTGTCACTGTCGCCCAGGACCTCAATCTGGCGTAACTCTTGCGGCAGATAACGGCGTATTAGGAGACCTGGCGAGCGATTGCTCGAATTCTGTGAGATGGTGATCTAGCAGAAGGAGAGCGTAGGGTAGCTGTAGACGCGCCCGCTCTACGCCGCCCCCGCCCAGGCCCGGGAGTCGCTGGAGAGCAAACCACGCATTGTATGCCCTCTGAGCCTCTTCTTTGTGTCCCGAGTGGTGAGTGCGGGGGCGTGATCCACTTATTCGGGCGTAACGCTGTGGTGGGTTGCAGCCACATTCACTGTACCCTCAAAGAGCTTGCTGGGGTACATCTTGACCTGGCTAATGTGGAAGACTCTGAACAGGCTGCGCACTTACATTGGCCGCTGTAAGGACAGTCTGTCAAGGTGAGACTTTTTAGACGCATTTGCCAATCGGTGCGGATGTGGTGTCGCTCCAGAAGCTATGGCACATCTGCTTCAGAGTCCTGCGTGTCCGAACACCTGTCTGCACGAAAACTTGCTGACCGCCAGACATAGAGTGATCTTAAGAGTTTTGGTCTCGAGAAGAAGAGAAGAGGTATGAGTAATATTAAAGTTTATATGTGCGTTTGTCGTTATTTTTATCGACCACCAATTTTAAGAGTTTTGACTGATACAACCAGTCAAAACCACTTTTTACTGAATAACTTAGTCAAAAGTGCTTTTAACCAGCTCCATTGGGCAAAAGTACTTTTAACTGTTATTTTAGTTAAAAGTATTATTGACCAAAGCATATGGTCAAAAGTACTTTTGACTGATTTTGCTAGTCAATAGTACTTTTGACTGGTTAAGGGTTCTGACTGCAACAGTAATATGTAATTCAGCGAATCAAAGTCCACATAGCATGCCGTGGCAACCTTTAATTAAGGTGACACTTAGCTATAAGTTTGTGTTTCCTGTATCGTTTTTATAATGTAATGGTGTTAATCTTGTTGGTTGTCCTAATAAATAAATAAATAATCGAAACGTAAACTGTGTACACATTGAATTTAATTGGCAATTTATATAATGGATTCGCTTTGTCGCCTTCCACAACAAATTTGACAATTTACCTGTAGAATATCACAAAATTAACTTCCATTTTCATTAAGGATCATTTGGAGTGGGTACCTACGCACGACCGAATCCTTTATGTTGATCGGAACCGGATATTTTGGAAACGTGTTGAAATTATACGGACATTAGCATGCTATAGATTTTAATACAATGAAAGTGTAACTTTGAATGTAGATGATGAGTTTGTTTCATCATCATCAGCCTATTGCAGTCCACTGCTGGACATAGGCCTCTCCAGTTGTTCGCCACTTAGGGCAAACATCTGGAGGATATACCCATAATCGCCACGCTGGGGAGGCGGGTTGGCGATCGAAGGGCGCAGCTTCTCGCTCCGGTGACGCTGCTGCCCGTCATCGATCTGTGGTATTTAGCTACGCCTTCAATTGTGATGGTTATACCGCCACCAGTCGGTGATTTAGCTTACATATATCATCATCATCGTCCCTTCGCAGTCCACTGCTGGACATAGGCCTCTTCGATTGATCGCCACCTTGCTCAATTGGGCTTCACATCCAGCACTCGCCAGCCGTCCTGCGCAAATCGTCACTCCACCTGGCCTGAGGGCGTCCTACACTACGTTTGCGTAACTTTTTCCATAGGCCTACTGAGCAAACTATTAACCAATTGTACCGTGTGTACGTTTAACTTACAAACTTTAGTTAGTTTACATTTTGCTAATCAACATAATTATAATAATTCCTTTATGAACAAGAGGTCTATGTCCAGCCGTGGTCTGATATAGGCTGATGATGATGATGAACAATATGGTGTATTCAAAATATGTCCGTGTGGTTGTGAATCAATCACGTTTTCCCTTTAAAGTTAGTTAGTGGTGAGCCTCAGAAAAGGCTAATAGTATTGTAAAATATACTACTTATAGTGCAAATATTGTAAAAAAGCTGTTCGAGTTTCCAATAAAAAAAAAGCCGCATGTATATAGTTCATATTGATCCGTGTAGGCTGTATATTTGAATCATTCATTTTTTCCTTTTAAAAAGCCTCACATAGGTACAAATCCGTGTATACTAGGTACACAGCAAATGTAAAAAGTGCACACTGTAAATATAGTAGGTAAAACGAATCCTTTTTAACCGGTTCACCGGTTATTTGGCGGCTATCCGACCGAGCCATCCGAGTCCATTTGTCGATGTAATAACACCCGGTTACAATACGGGCCTGCCCGGTCAATACCATTAAAATGCGAGCCGTGAAGCTTTTAGAGGAAACCGGGTCAATATGACTCTGTCCGCCTGAAAAAGGTCCGTACATTGACATTTTTTTTTCGTAAATGACTACGATGACCTGCGATTACATAGACAATAAGACAGCCTTGTCATCATCATCATACGACAGGGGTACGAGAGGTAACGAGCCTTCAACTACCCGTTGTCTTGTGTTCCCCAAATACCGACAAACACCTCTTTATTTTCACAGTACGTATCTACCTACCTATTATTTATTCTACTAATTCTACTTCCTACTTTTATTTAAATCCTACGAATTCAAAATGTTCCATTATTATTTATATGCTAGCTGTGCCGGCGGCGTCGCACGCGTGGATATCGGGTTTCAAAAATAACGGACTTCCATAAAATGGTACCTTAAGTTAGACCTATCATCATCAGCCTATTGCAGTCCACTGCTGGACATAGGCCTCTCCAGTTGTTCGCCACCTAGGGCAAACTTCTGGAGGATATACCCATAATCGCCACGCTGGGCAGGCGGGTTGGCGATCGCAGGGCGTAGCTTCTTGCTCCAGTGACGCTGCTGCCCGTCATCGGCCTGTGGTATTTAACTACGCCTTCTATCGTGATGGTTTTACCGCCACCAGTCGGTTTGCCAGAGCCTCGTTTGTTGTTCGGCAGGATGCACCACGGACAGGTGGCTTGGAGCGAAAAGGTGATAGGTGACTCCCTTACATCCCTACATAGGGTCGATAAGTTTCCTTCTATTGTAAAACCAATACCCCCCTTCTCCCAGAAACGTGCCGCGGCCACTACGGCCGAATCGGTAATACCGATCTATTTACACAGGCCACTCCAGAATCCATAATCGTTAATGATTATTTACATACACAATGCTTAAATATTTGCCTACACCCACGCTTCGTTCATAAATGGATAAGCAGATTTAAGGAAGTTTAAACCTTATTTCATTGACATAGAGATCGCCCTTTGATCCCAGATTGTAACATTGATCCATGCGCCAATGTGACACTAACTGTTCCTCCCACGGGAATACCTCATTGGAATATCTGGTATTATAATCAGTTTTGGTTAGTTAACAGGTGAGCTTGTAGCGACACGTAGCGACACCTATCTCCACACCGCTACAACAACCTCCACGTCGCTACAATATGCAAGTTCCGCCAGCTAACAATAGATGGCGGAATAAAATGGAAAAAGTGTACAGAATCCTACAACTCACATACGAAGTTTTCATCACGACTCGCTATATATACGAAACACCAAGATGGTCCATCGGACCGCGGTCCCCGAGCACGATCACCTAGCTCGGCGGAAGTACTTCCACTTTTCGTAGGGACAAGTCTGTTCCTACAATTGGTGACCCCGACGTGATCTACACCGACGTGATATTGAACACGCAACGTGATGGAGCCCGACGTGATGAAAACCGACGAGATCCACCTTGACGAGCCCTGCATCGACGACGCATCATCTCCATCCTCAGCAGCAGTCTTCAGCAGCCCTCATCACCAGCGCCTTCGTGGACCACCGCAGCTTTCGACGCTCCCTGGTTCAGCGGCAGCTCACACCGTGCAACCGACGCTACGCAGCCCTACGTCCGGATCAACGGCGGCACCTCCTCGACGTGGCAGCAGCTGCTCCTGCCTACATCGCTCATTCCGACCCACTGCGAATTCGAGCACACCGGCACCGACGCTTCTCATCCGTCCTCACTGAGGATTCCGAAGCACACGCACGCACACCGCTCATCCCGACTCACCGCGGATTCGAGCCTACTCGGGCACGACGCTGAACAGACTGCTGACCTGCTGAGACGAGACTTTCCATCTAGGAGGGGAGTGCTGTAGCGACACGTAGCGACACCTATCTCCACACCGCTACAACAACCTCCACGTCGCTACAATATGCAAGTTCCGCCAGCTAACAATAGATGGCGGAATAAAATGGAAAAAGTGTACAGAATCCTACAACTCACATACGAAGTTTTCATCACGACTCGCTATATATACGAAACACCAAGATGGTCCATCGGACCGCGGTCCCCGAGCACGATCACCTAGCTCGGCGGAAGTACTTCCACTTTTCGTAGGGACAAGTCTGTTCCTACAAGCTTTAATGGTTTTACACACCGTTAAGTTTAAATTACATTTCCAAATATGAACTATCTTATGTATAACGAGTATACTACGTATTTTATGACTGCCCCCTAAGGACTAGAATAGAATAGAAAAAAATCTATATTCGTAGGTATAGACTTGAATAGCATTTATAAAAGATACTGAAATGAAAATGATTCTACCGTTCGGAAAGCTGCTTCTTTAGACAAAAAACAAGATAGTCACCTACTCGTTTTCAACGCCCCAGTTTGTTTTTCAATAAATTTCATTACATTTATGGTTTATCCATAAAAAAAATGGATTCGTGAAAGTAACGTGAAAGAATTTTTTTATTAATTCATAACAAACTTACACACAACACAAATACAAAAATACAAATCTTTCCTCTTTATAATAAGACTGCAGATAAAAAAAAAAACAAAATTAGCAAATAAGTCTACTTATTTTAAACTTTCATGTTCAAGTTTTGTCAAGGACAAGCAGACAAAATTAAAGGTGGAATGAATAAATGAACAAGGAAATTCTTCCGGCGCTCCTGCTGAACTGTCCCAAACCGTCTTGAATCGGGAAAATGGCGACGTGAATCGCTCTCAGCTTTTATAGCCTTTGAACTAATTAATTAATTACGCGCCTTTAATGTTGAAAGCATTTTTGCGTCTTGGATAAAAATACCTTTGTCAAGATTTTTTTTTCAAGACCTCTCCGCGGATTGGAGTCAGCAAAGAACATTATAAAATAAATTAATATTTAGTAATAATTTATCGAGTGTAATGAGTTCTGGAGTGGAGATCGCGTCTCGGCAAACGTAATATAGGACGCCCTCAGGCCAGGTGGAGTGACGATTTGCGCAGGAGGGCTGGCAAGTGCTAGATGCGAGAGGCCCAAAATCGATCAAGGTGACGAACATTAGTAGATGCCTATGTCCAGCAGTGGATTGACGCGGGCTGATGATGATGATGATGATGAATAATGTACCACTGAAAAGTTTGTAGGAGACCTTTGCCAGTCAGTGGTATCATCATCATCACCAGCTTGCAAACGTCTACTGCTGGACTAATGACGTCTATCATTAGAGGCGATTTTTTTTTATAGTAGCTCGACATAATGGCTTCCCTACGCCTGGTGGAAAGCGAAGGAGAAAGTCGCTGTGACAACGGTCAAGAAACTGATCAGTTACCTGTCAGTTGCCACCGCCATGCCGGCCCAACCCTAACCCCCCCACGAGTTCCGGAAACCCTATTCACTGTCTTAGTCATCACGCTTGGCAGGCGGGTTGGTAACCGCAGTAGGTTTTATTTGTACCCAGGTAAACGCTACTGCCCGTTTCCTGATATTCCCGTAATCGTCTTCTACGACACCCAGACATGGGATGGTCCTATTCTAAATAATAACCCAAGACATGACATGCCACGCTGGGCCACACAGCGCCATCTAGCCCCAAACTAAGCCGAAGCTTGTACTATGGGTACTAGACAACTGATAAACTTACTTCGATACTTTTTTTGTAAATAAATACCTATTATAGAAAACACCCAGACCAATACAAACAGACATGTTCATGCACACAAATGTTTGTAATGTGTGGGGATCGAACCCACGACCCTTGGCTCAGAAGGCAAAGGGCACCAATTGAGCCACCGAGCCAGTCCGAAAATCCGAAACTACACGTACATTTAAGACATATCTTCTTCTTATTCATATTTTATTTCTATTAGGCAAAAGGCCCTAATTAAAGGTCCTTTCTATTACGAGATCTGGCAGAAATTGAGCAATAATACGTCGGCATTCATCTTTCCGTTTGCGAGGCAAGTCTTAGCCTGTAATCACTGCTCACGTCTACTCGTATACATACGGGTACAATGGGGTAATTCCGTTAGGCAATTCTCCGAGTAATATTACTAGATGGTATCAGCGTTTGAGAAGCGGCTGTGAGAGGTGATTTTGATGTTCAGTTACTATTTAGGTTTAGACTGTTTGTGACAGTACGTAATGATGGTTTTATAAAAATATCTTTCGGTTTATAAATCTCATTGCACACATTTTTTTTAAGAGAGATTTATTTTTAAGAGAGGTAGGGCATAGCGACTCTTCGCTCGAATTGAGCCGCCCGTCCGGGGAAGGACCTCCACCCTATAGAATACCGCAGCCAAATGACTGCGGTCGTGTTTCTGCCGGTGAGTAGGGTTTCCGGAGCTCGTGGGGGGTTAGGGTTGGGCCGGCACGGCGGTGGCAACTGACAGGTAACTGACCAGTTACTTGCCCATTGTCACAGCGACTTGGGCTTCTCTCTCGTTTTCCATCAGGCGTAGGGAAAACGAGCCACTATAAAAAAAAAAAAAAAAACATGGTTAAGAACCAGCCTCACCTCAATGTCAACAGAATATTCTACAATCTTCAAACGGTCTAAGTTACAATAAATCTCGGATGGTTAGACTGTGGTTGTATGTATGGATGACTCGTGGATTCGTCATGGGGTAGAAAACAAGTGGTCCATTCGTGAAGACTCAACATCCGCAGTGAAGGAAAGGTTTGGGAAAACGGAAGAAATTTTTATCTGTATGTTTGAACGCGCATCACGCAAAAACGACTGCTTGGTTTTGAATGCGGTTTTGACCAATGTATTGGTACAGGTCTATCTTAAAATTTAGGCACTATTTTATGAAAGTCCGTTATTTTTGAAACCCGGTATCCACGAGTGCGACGCCGCCGGCACAGCTAGTCTTTACAATAATAATAGCTTATGCATTGGATTAACATATGGGCTATGATTTAGAAGAATATGCAGTCGCGGCCAGCAGCTAGTAAAGAATATACTGTAAAGTATTCTCTCTCAGACACGACATTAACTAAACATAAAAAACATGTATGTCGACGCCGCGGCAGGGTCCATCCGTACCACCTGGAAACAATTACCTCCAGAACCGTTCGTTTTCAGCGTTCATTTCTGCCACGGACTTGTAAACTCTGGAACGACCTCCCAGCCGCGGTGTTTCCTGATCGCTACGACATGTCCTTTTTCAAACGAGGTTTAAAGAGAGCTCTCTTCTCACGGTAGGTAGCGGCATTGCTGTGCCCCCGGCATTGCAGATGTCCATGGGCAGCGGTTACTGTTTAACATCAGACAGGCCGCTTGCTCGTCTGCCACCAATAAGCAATAAAAAAAAAAAAAAAAAGACTTAGCTTAGCCCAAATAAATAAGCACAAATAGTATTGAAAACTTAATGTTTGTCGTATTGTCGTTATTTCACGTCAGAATGCACAAGGATCAATCTCGCGAGCCGAACAGACCAGACTTCTTATCTTAGACGTTCAATATTCCCGGGAGAGGCGTGGTGAGACCCTTGCTGATTAATCAAAATCCCACACGGGAGATGTTGTAAAACATTTATGAGTCTTGCATGACGAAAAAATTGGGGATAAATAGTTCAATCGTTGGTCGGTATGTCTGTGAAACTATTGTATGTGTAAGCTTTTTTCATCAAAATACATTGACAACATTTTAATTTGTCCTGGCGATGTATTCGTACAATCTTTGAAAATATGACGAGATCCAGGGCTCGAGGCTCTGGAAACCGACTGGTAGCGGTATAAACATCACAATTGAAGGCGTAGCTAAATACCGCAGGCCGATGACGGGCAACAGCGTCACCGGAGCGAGGAGCTACGCCCACTGCAATTGCCAACTCGCCTGCCCAGCGTGAGGATTATTGGTAAATCCAGGTGGCCTAAGTGGCGATAACTGGAGAGATCTATGTCCAGCCCCTGCCGGGTATAAGCTACCCAGTCAGTGGACTGCGAAAGGCTGATAAAATTATATGGGAATAGAATAGAATAATAATAGAATAGTATATGTTTATTTGGTACACACAGAATAATAAATTACACAACATTTAAACAGCTTAGGTCTAAAGAAAGAATGTATGTGAATGTATCAAAGAGAAACAAACAAGCTTTATCAAGCTTCGTAAATTAAATACTGCATTTAAAAAAGACTACGCGCTACGAACGTCTACGAAAAATGTCGTAGAATCGCTACGTAGATACGTAGCAGCGTAGCACTGTTGCACGAATGAAGCAATGAAACTCGTTTATCAACGAAGACATTGTGATAAGTTTTTTTTAATTTATAACCCAAGACATGCCACGCTGGGCCATACAGCGCCATCTAGCCCCAAACTAAGCCAAAGCTTGTACTATGGGTTTTAGACAACTGATAATCTTACTTAGATACTTTTTTATAGAAACAGACATGTTTATAAAGACAAAAATTTATACTGTGCGGCAATCGAACCTATGACCCTTGGTTCAGAAGGCAGAGGTCACTACCAAATGAGCCATCGAGCCAGTTAAAATGTTATAGCATAGTCCCTTTACTCGATGAAAAGCAAAAGAGGAGCTCGCTAACCAAACCAAGTAACCAAATCAATCGTCAGTTGCCAAAGCTGCCAGCCTTTAAAGTAGCTCTTGATATACTTTGACACCTGCGTAAGTGAGTTCGGAATCTGGGCGCCATGTTTAACTTGTAACTCCGAACTGTTCGACTCTAAGGAATGCTGATTGATGAAAGGTTAAAATGAAAAGTTTCACGGCGAGAGTGGATGCGATTTAATAATATACTGACATGACAGGCTCGGTGACTCATTTGGTAGTGACCTCCGCCCTCTGAGCCAAGGGTCGTGGGTTCGATTCCCGCACAGTACAAACATTTGTGTTCATGAACATGTCTGTTTGTATTGGTCTGGGTGTTTTCTATGTATAATATGTATTTATTTACAAAAAAAAAATATCTAAGTAAGTTTATCAGTTGTCTAGTACCCATAGCTTCGGCTTAGTTTGGGACTAGGTGGCGCTGTGTGGCCCAGCGTGGCATGTCTTGGGGTTATTTATTTATTCTTGGGTTATTTATACTGCTAAGCTAACTTACAGTGTGAGCGTGGGCAGAGCTAGGTGTGGGCGATGGTTGAATGAACAAGGGCTCGATTGATCAAACAAAAGGTCTATTATCCTGTCTTTTCGGCTGGTTAACGCTAAAGATAGTATCGATAATAATGCCTAGATATAACCTAAGATATCCACCCCTAAATTACGTCACACTTAAGGAGCCCCAAACTAAGCCGAAGCTTGTACCTACTATGGGTACTAGACAACTAATAAACTTACATAAGTACTTTTTTTGTAAATAATTACATATTACACAGAAAACATTCAGGACCAATAGAAAACAAACAGATGCAGAGTTTACAATGACTATGCTGAAATTTATATAACAGTGATTTAGATTTACTTAATAATTTATTGTAAACTTGTTTGTAGTTCATATTTATAAAAAAAAATCAGACATGTTCATGAACACAAATGTTTGTACGTATGGGAACCGAACCTACGACACTTGGCTCAGAAGGCAGCGGTCACTATCAAATCAGTCATCGATTCAGTATAAAAGAACAGTTTTCCTATTAAATGCTACTTGAGTATTACGTTACAAAAGCGGTCTCAAGCCGGCGTTCGACCATTACTTATTTATTAAAGTCTCCAGTCTCATGCGCAAGCAGGGCTGCCAAATCTCCCGATTTCCCGGAAAATCTCCCGATTTTGTTCAATATCTCCCGATGTCCCGGATTCCGTACAAAACTCCCGATTTTACCTCCCGTATTGTATAATTATGACCAAACAAAATTTTTTTTTTGCTCGCCAAGCAACTGAATGGGAAAATTTTTAGTTAAATAATCATCATTCCTAAAAAAAAACATTTCCCGATTTCTCCACAAGTAGTGTCATACATTCCCCGGATTTTTGAATATACACCTCCCGAAAATCAAAATTTTGATCTGGCAACCCTGTGCGAATGTTCAATCGGGAAGTTTCAGATGGCTAGAGCCGTCGGGATTGCCATTGCATAACACGGAGTAGGTACCTATGCATTCGAGCCACGCAAACGCGACGGACTTTGCTAGACGATTTTAAATTCCAGTCACGAACTCTGGCATCACAAGACCGCATTCACACTACTTAAATGTCCAAGGCCGTGGGACCTGTGAATTCGCATTGCATTCTTTTGATGTTCATTTGTTTTTGGATTGGACCGAGCAAATGGGTATTAGACTAAGTAATCTTTTTTTTTCTTTTTTATAAGACATGCCACGCTGGGCCACACAGCGCCGCCTAGCCCCAAACTTAGCCGAAGCTTGTACTATGGGTACCTACTAGACAACTGATAAACTTACTTAGATACATTTTTTTTTTAAATATAACATATTATACATAGAAAACACCCAGACCAATACAAACAGACATGTGACAGACTTTATGAATAAAGCCTCTCTTAGATATTAGATACGATTTATTTGGAATCACAAAACTGCATTCACACTAAATGTCGGCTGTGATGACACGGCCGTGGGACCTGTGAATTCGAATTACATTCTTTTGATGTTCGTTTGTTTTTGGATGGAGCAGATGGGGGGATTAGATGAATCTTTACGAATATTCTCTCCTAAATATGAATATTCATCCAGTACGATTTACTTGGAATCACAAGACCGCATTCACACTAAATGTCAGCTGAGATGACACAGCCATGGTACCTGTGAATTCGGATTGCAATCTTTTGATGTTTATTTGTTTTTGGATTGGACGGAGCAGATGGCGAATCTTCACGAACATTCTCTCCTACATGAATATTCATTCAGTACCTAAGTATTGTATCTAAGTATAGTTTTATTTTAGGGCAGCCTCTTTACAAAATCCGTTTCTGCCAATGTCGAGTGAAAATAGACAAAGGTTTCTTTGACAAAGTTACAATACAACTCGGGTGTTTAGTGGAGTCCCATGTCAGTCAGTCACCAACCAAGCGCGTGCCTAAGGAAAATCCCCCAATGACATGGAAATCTTTGAAACTGAAAACTATGAAATAAAATATGAAGTAAAATATTGTTAGTTAAAAAGCAATTTGTTTTCCAATAAATTTGAGAACCTCTGTCCACGAGTGGGCGGTGTGTGGGCCGGGTAACTACAATAGTTCGTGTTATGCAACTACGGTCCCCCGGGAAATAGCAACTTGCACATCGGTCACGGATTAATAGTGGAAACTGGTGATAGTATTTGTACACTGCCTTTTGTTCGTTTGAAAATAAATGAAATAGTTTATTTTTGCAATAGATTCACTTTTGCACGTCAAATATTTTTCCTACCAGCACTTCGATGCCGCTTGCTGACGCCGCGGTCACACATTGGATTCAATTTTGCGCCCAATCAGTGTCCAATGTCCAATTCTAATGCGCAACTACATCCCTATACGAGTAATATAACATCTAAAACGCTAAAAATGTTTGAGATCATTCAAAGTCGTCATCGGGTACAAAACAAGTCGCTCGGACAACGTGCTTAAAAAAGCATAATCTACTATATAAAAATAAGTCGGGTTTTCCTCCCTGACGCTATAACTCCAGAACGCACGAACCGATTTCCACGGTTTTGCATTCGTTAGAAAGTTTATAGCAAAGAAAATTAAGGAAAAAAAAAATTACAGCCAATCAGGTGGCGAAACGGAGTTCGCCGGGTTTGCTAGCCTAATTTATAAAAACTCATCAAAAAATTAAAAGGAAACCATAAAGTAAATCAATTACGTTCAACCTTTTAAATTATACACAGTAAATAACTAGTTAAACAATAAATATAAATAAAATAAAAGATAGGTTGGGACTGAAATAGCGGATAGGTACTTAGCAATATCCCGGGGAGAAGCCGCCTGTCGACTCGCATTATCCTGGTCAATTGGCTGTATCCGCTATGTAAGCTAGTACGAGTATTTCTTGATTCATTGCACATGGGTTTACCCATACAGAAATTATTAGATAGAATATAATATGTCTGGTATATGTAGACGTTTATTTGTGTGGTGCCGCAGTGACGCCGTCTTGTTCGCTTAACAATGATCGCAACGTTGTGCAACCATTGGCGCGGTCAATCCGATGATGGGTGACCAAAATTTGACACCGATTTCCTCCGTGCTTCGGAAGGCACGTTAAGCTGTTTGTCCCGGGTGCTATCTTTACCAACTCAGATAGCAGTCGTTACATCATATCAGAGATGATGATAACTCTGACGCCTTACCGGGAATGGGTATAGCTTACCCTAAGTGTTGCGGAGGTCTGATGGCAGTCGCTCTGTGTAAAAGCTTAGCCCTCGCCAAATCTCTCAGTTTGGGAAGCCGACCCTGAGACAATCAGGAAAAAGGCTAGGATGATGATGATGTAGACGTTTATTTATAGCAGCAGGCGCAATCGTCCGTGGGCCTCACTCGGCAGGACTTACAGAAAACCAGCGCCGTGGCTCCATCGCGGGCCACGGCTATATGCTGAGTGAGGCCCTTTAACTCTGGACGTCGCAACAACGCCATCCGGTCTTTGGTTTTGTGTACTTTTATAATATTGTTTTTTTCTGTATCTTTTGTTCACGTTTGTACTATATGTTTTGTCGATGTGTTGTTGTGATGTCCTTAGAGTAATAAAAATTTCTTATTTCTTATACTTAATAGGAGCTGAAAGCGTAACACGGAAGATTTGAAAACGTTCATCCCAAAAAGGCAATTTTTATTTTTTAAGCGAGAGGAGGCAGACTTTCAAGTGTGATGCCTGTATAACCCAGTCATGCTAAAGGTTTCATCTAGAAATGAATATAGATGTCTGTCTTAACCAATTATGGTAATACCCAATTGAAAGGCATCGGAAGCGTCTGCGGTCGGCCATTAAGAGTTAATCGCTGATTCAACACGTCCCTCGCCCGTGGGATGTTTACCTTCGCCGAGTGGGTACTTAAATAGGCCTAAGGTCAAGTGGGAGGAACTCTCTTACTAGGTATCTTACTAGGGATGTTGGTTTTAGATTTGAAATGGAGCGATTAGTAAAGACCAATAAGGATGTTTTGGCATGTGGAATTCACGTCTGATTTTGATGTCAAAAGATGCGTAGGTAATTATTTTTTTTAGGTACCTTTTTTATTAAGGCAGTCTTCTGACAATGTGTTACTTATGCAGTAAAAGTCATTATATGATAAAAAATAAGTTATTAAGTATATCGACCATGCTTTCCGTTCTCCACCTTCCAAAGAATCGCGAGAGATCTAACTTTTGCGCTCTAGAAAAACCTGACCAATCACGTAATTCTCAAACGAACAAGAACCGCCATTTTTCTTTCACTGTATTCCGTGAATGATAAATGATTATGAGACAATGCCCCGCGGGATGTAAGGGAATAAAGGATCTGATCCTTTGATGTACGTACTTATTCTCTGGAAACTGTTCAAAGATACGCGTCTGGCTGGTTGGTTCGGTACTCATAACCTGAATAAATGTTTTCTTTTTATTTACTTTAACTGACAACGCGTTGGTCATCGATTACACCTGATGAAAAGCGAAAATGAGGACTAAGATGAAGCACTCGTAATCATTATATCGTATTCGCCCTTTTTTCAAGAGGGCCACGCATCAGGCACCCTCATGCCGTATCCGCATGAAGACGCCGTGGTGTTTCAGTCCTCACACTTCCCAGAAAATACCGACTAAATACCAATGTCGCTAGTGGGCAGCAACAAGCAGGGATGATATTAGCGCCAAAGCATACGACCGCAGCCCTGCCTTGACAAGAGGCCAGCACTCCTAGTCCGGGGAGGGCAAAAAACCCCTATCCACGGCTTCTGGAGATGGAGTGCTCCCCGGGCGGATCTGATGCAACGGTGTGCTCCCACCACACAGCTACGCCCTATTGAGTGGGTCGCGCCCACACCGCTCGCCACTTGGTGTCTATTCACCCTTTTTTTCTAGAGGGGAATGCATTAGGCACCGTCATGCCACCTCCGAGGGGAGGTGACATGGTATGTGGGACTCACTCCTCCCGAAATGGGAGGATATACCCACTAAACACCCCTGTGTCACCAGTGGGCAGCAACTTGCAGGGACACGGGTAACGCCGAAGCACACGGCCGCATCCCTGCATGCCCTGGCCAGCCGCAGGTGACAAGCGGCCGGCACTCCTGGTGTGTCTATTCAACCTTGTCGTAACCTTGTTGGTAATAATTTACGCCTAAAAAGGTACGAAGTAAGTACTTAAAACAGCCTGCGCGCTGTAAGAGCCGTTAACGTGGCAGATTTACTTACAGAATATGGCTACTTTTCTACTAAGGACTAGCAAGGCAGCGCGATTTAATTTTGCTAGTCTTTTATAAACGATCTTCATTTATATTTATGAAAGTTCGACCTATTGTCTATATATATCAGCTGATATATATTATAGCCCTTATGGACTACCTTTAAGTGTAGGTAGTGCTTTTTGGCCATACGCACATATAAATCATATACAGGATTTTTTTTATTATAGCCCGACATAATGGCTTCCCTACGCCTGATGGAAAGCGAAAGAGAAGCTCAAGTCGCTGTGACAACTGACAAGTAACTGGTTAGTTACCTGTCAGTTGCCACTGCCATGCCGGCCCAACCCTAACCCCCCCACGAGCTCCGGAGACCCTACTAACCAGCAGAAACACTACCCGGAGGTCATTTGGCTGCGGTATTCTATAGGGTGGAGGTCCTTCCCCGGACGGGCAGCTCAAATCGAGCGAAGATTCGCTATACCCTACCTCTCTTAGATTCGCTATGCCCTACCTCTCTTAGATTCGCTATGCCCTACCTCTCTTGGATTCGCTATGCCCTACCTCTCTCAATATTATCTCAAGTCTATATATTAAAAGCTTTTATTTATCTTGCCTTGTTAGTATGTTAGTATGCGGCAAATATTGCAAGTTGAATTAAGACCACCTCCTGTACTCAGATTGGGTTGAAATTCTTTTTTTTATGATAGAGAGGGGGCAGACTGGTCTGAAAGTCTGATGGTAAGTGATCACTTCAGCCCATAGACACCGCAACACCAGAGGAGTCACAAGTGCGTTGCCGGCCCTTGAGAAATCTAAGTATAGGCTCTTTTGGTATACTTACGTAACCTCGGCGACAATGCAATAACATGCTACCATGAAACTGATCTCAAGATGGAGTCGGAAGGTGGCCATAGGAATCCTGAACTAAACAAGATAAATCCGTCGAGTTTGGACTCGTTTGAATAGGCTTGACAAGCACTCTGCTCACATGATAGCTTAAATAAAAGCTTATAACTTTATTTGTTTTGATTTCTAGTGGGTAGGTATTCTGTCCTTCGCCAATCTTAGGTGGAACCAGCCCTTAAAAGGAAACTTCAGACTCGCCCAATTTAAATTCTGCACGGGGAAAGTTGCCAACTCGTTTCGACAACGGACCGTTCACAAAAAATCTACGAACTTTATTATATAACCTTTCCCGAGTTTTAAGTGATGTTTGCTAACTTTGCTATTCTGACGTTACGACTGACGGTTTTCGATAATGGTCCTATGTTCGGAAGTGCTCTAACAAAAGAAAACATGTCGACTACTGTGCTACTTAATCGTTGACAGATTATCAAAAGTGCTATCAAGTATTCGTTTAAAACAAGGACGAAGTATCAAATTGTCACCACTATCTACACACAACAAGTAGAACACCAATCAATTTGCTAATTTTCATTTGACTTCACTCTATTTCACAATCTTTCTGGCTAGACGGCTCATTTGATAGTGTTTGATAGTGACCTCTGCCTTCTGAGCCAAGGGTCGTGGATTCCTGAGTACCTGCAAATATTTGTGTTCACGAACATGTTGGTTTGTATTAGTCTGGATGTTTTTACTATGTAAGTATAATTATTATTTACAAAATAAAGTATCCAAGTAAGTTTCAGTTGTGTAGTATGTACTCATAGTACAAGTTTCGGCTTAGTTTGAGGCTAGATGGCGATGTGTGGCCACAGTGTGTGGCCCAGCGCGACACATCTTGGGTTATTTCTTTTGACATATGTCAATTAGCAATCTTTCATTTGACATTTCTCTTTCTAGGTGCACTTAGATATCCCTGGCATATGACATCATGAGAGAGAGTGAACTTATGTGCTACGAAGGCAGCGTCCAACAAAACAGCATATGTATGTATAAACCTTATATTCAACATCATAATATTAACCTTTCGAAGACAAACGTAATACCCAAATGGAGACACACCATAAATCATTATTATAGTCGCTCTACAAAGATGTTGCGGTTATTGGATCGTTCAAATTGATGGGGTTTGGGCGTTACAAAGATTAGCAGCTCCTAATAAAACTTTAATAGCTCGTATGTTTTGGAGCATAAAGCCCACAATCCAATGTTCGTTGTTGATTTATTTTAGGGCTGCCAGCACGGGGTATTAACCCTAAAACTGTTGACGAAGGCGCAGAGAATATGAAAATGTTATACTGATGTGTTTGTTTTGTAGTATCATAAAATGAAAGAGGGTACGTGAACACCTTTTAAATTATTCGTCGTAATTCATAAATTGCTCGTCAAGATTATCTGTTATATATGTCATTCATTTATTTATATATGTGTATATATATTATTGTATATACTTATTTTATATGTATTATTATATTAATTGCTTATATGTGTATATATATCCATGTATGTATACGTATTTATAGCACATTTTAATAAGTAGTATATTTAGCATATTAGTTTATTGATTATAAATTAGGTATTATATTTTACAGTGTTTCTTTTTACACTCACCGCACACACATTTGCTCTCTGCATGATCCAAAGGTTAACTGGTAGAGAATGCTCCTAGCATTAAGTTCGCCTTTTGTACCATTTTGTGCAATAAAGTAATAAATAAATAAATAAATAAATAAAATGGTTATACGAGGACTTTACCCTAAAAAGAAAAAGAAAAAATTCCTGCTGCCGGTTATCGGTCTGTGGTATTTAGCTTCGCCTTCAATTGTGATGGTTATACCGCCACCAGTCGATCGCCAGCGCCTCGTTTATGATTCAGCAGGATGCTCCACGGGCACGTGAGGTTGGCTCGAAGCGAAACTCAAATCAGTCTCTGTTTTTGCTTCTATGTCAGCGGTTGACAACCTTGATTTATTATGTTTCAGCAAAACCATTATTTGCCGGCCGAAGGGCCGACTTATACGGATTTATTTTAGCTGCGTTCGAGAGGCTTTTAATGTGAATTTTAGGGGAATGTTTTTGAGCAGTAAAGTGGTTTTTAGTGACCAAGCTCCCTCCCGTCAGGTCGGTAAGTTAATCATTAATGTGTTGCGTACTGTCGTTCACTTAATCTGTCCATCCATGTTTTTTTTTTCTTTTTAAGCATTTATGGGTTTGCGCTTGACTACGATTCACCTGATGGTAAGCGACATCACAGTCTACGATGGAGCGCGCTCACCCATCAAAAACCGGTTCACTCTCGCCTTGAACATCGGAGGATTATACATTCGGGGAAAAAGGAGCTTGGCAAAGAATTCCATAGTGGTTTTCGGATTTAGAATAGGATTACCCCATCTCATTCTATAGGTTTGGTAGAAGACACTTCTATAAGCTTCGAGAGCTTTGTCCTCAACTAAAACCTTTTTTTACGGTATGTAACAGTCAATATATTATAATATCTCCTTTTAGTTGATTACTGGCTTTGAAAATTATATCCACATTAATTTCCAATTACAAAGCAATCTGATTAATGTACTCGAATTATTCAAAAACATATTCAAAGCTCGCTCCGATTCATTAACGGCGTTAATTAAAGCTTTTTATAGCTACGGCTGGGAATCATTAGTGATCCTAATCAGGACTTATTGTGTAAGTGTAACACGATTATACCTACTTAATTGAACTCAAATTCCTAGTAGGTACATCTACAGTTCTACATTAATATCTAGACTGAGGGGTATACGATAGAGCATCCCACATTCCGATCAGATCAAATACAAAGGACCTAGTTCCTGTAAGATCTAAAAAAAGTCATTATCTACCTTAAATATCCTTCTGGGAGGGCCTGGTCACTCAGGTTTCTTTTAACCTATAACAGGCACCAGCCACTCGCAAATAAGGACCCTGTAAGTATAGTATGTAATTTTGCACCCATAAGATACCACCCAGGCCCCTCTTTCCCACTAGGCACTATGGGCACGTGCCCAGGGCCCCGTGATCGAATGGGGCCCCCTAGTTCCTGCCAGATTACCAAATGATAACTGATATTTAGGTCATAGGGGCCCCATGATCCTAATGTGCCCAGGGCCTCAAATAGTTTAACGACGGCCCTGATACCACTATTGTAATGTCATCATGTGCTGATGGAAATATTTGTTTTTTTTTATAATAATGCCCTGGGTATCCAATAGGCTAAAGACGTCTCTCCTAATTTCTATCTCTATCTAATCACCCTGAAGAACAGTAAGCTATATTTACTATTCCTAGAAAGATAAGAGCTTCCTTACCAAAACGCCAAAAGTGTGGACCCACTAAATGTTTATAAATTTATCGCTAAATAACGACATCGGTCGATGGACCGCGTCAATTCTTAGAAAGAATTTTTTAAATGGTCTCTGGTCTGGGTAGTTCTTTTTTTATCTCAAGCTCAACATCCTTTCGCCTGATGGAAAGCAAAATAGGGCTAACCTTAGTATTGATCTGTACCTATCCGGTAGGCCATGTAAATGCAACTTCAGGCTTCGGTTAAAAGATGCCATATTGTAGGAAAGGGGAAATAGATGCGCTGGCAGAGTAGGTACCTACGTTTCTGACTGACTACGCTGGTAGAAACGCAGAGGTACTCCGTCAGAAGAAACGACCCCAGTCCATCATAATGGTACATCATCCGGAGGAATATAGAATACAACTGTTCATAGACTTTTGCTGTTTGCTGTACTCAAATTACAAAGAGAAACCTTCATGTGAGACCAGGTGGTCGGTGGCTATTGTCTAGCATACTTATATATTTTACGTCTTTTAATGCTAAATAGAAGAAATAGTTTTCTAATAAGAGCTAGTAACAAATACAACAGTATTTATGGTGATATCGACATGTTTCATGTAGGAATGGCTCGTTTCCGTAACCTTTTGAAGGCACAAACACGTAAACCTGCGTGATTTGGTTTGTTTAACTTCTGCATTTCTTTGTTTACCTTTTTTTTCAATGGTTAGCGCGTCTCTTATTCAACTGATGTGTAGTACTACTAAAATTAGTAGAAACTAATTATAAATGTATCAACCATATTATTGTTAAGTCCATAAGTGTTATATGATGCTGTATGTTTCTCTAATAAAGAAAATAAAATAAAATAAAGACTGGTACTTACCGCACACTCCGGTTCAGATATATAGGACCCGTTGGGGAAGTACTTCTTCGGGCATTCAGACCACGGCAACTCGGCCTGGAAGCTCTGCGCGAAGTAGAACAAGCACCAAGCGATGATAGAGTTGTAGTACAGCGCCACGTTGAAGGAAACCACTGCTGAGCTGATCCCGATGCCGCCAAGGTACGGAGACACCTGGTGCCACACGCCAATGGCGCCTTTCCTCAGCCGCTGCCCAATAGCCAGCTCCAAGTAGAATATTGGTATACCCTCAATCGCTAGCATAACGAAGTACGGTATCAGGAAAGCTCCTCCTCCATTCTTTTGAGCCAAATATGGGAAACGCCACACATTACCCAAGCCAACGGCGTAACCAACAGTGGCTAGGAGGAAGGTCAGCTTGCTGTCCCACGATTCCCGCTCGCATTCCCCCCCTTCCGGGCCGCTTTTGAAGTTCCCCCGCTCCTCAACAGAGCTGGCCTTACTTGTCGGCGTGTCCGGGGAGCGCCTGTTAGGACTCGTATCCTCAAAAGCCTCATTAGTTGCCCCGTACATGACGTGAGCGCGGTGGGACTGGTGCCCATTCTCCATAGTCACCAACCGCCCACGAAGCTCCTTCATCTCCATCCTATCTATAGACCTCTGGGCGTACAGGTCCCGCGAACTCTGCCGCCTCATCAAGTGAGCCGTGTTCGCCATTTTCACCACTCCAATCAAACTTAACAGTCTAATTCAAATCCTATTTAATTATTGTCGTAATCCTGTCTCATTTTATGAGTTCAATTGTAAATTCTAAAATTACTCATTGTCTGAATCATGGCACGCGATGAGAACCATTAACATGTACCCTATAAAGGTTATGGTGATTTCTGTTATGTCAGAGCTTATTGATAGTACACGTATTGATTTATGATTAAGCATTTTTCACACTGTTCACTGGTATACTAACGGGACCACTGCACTACATTCGACACAATCGATGATATGTAGCTGGCTTTATTTGATTTTTTTGTTTTTTTTTTGTTGGGATTTAGTGGCGAATGGCGTCCGTCCCGTGGGTAGGACGTCACTGGCGGGAAACTCTGTAGGTAAGGGGTGAGCGGTTGCCATATTGTCCACGCATGCGCTAAACCATCGCCTCTTTGTTGTATTGTATACCTACACCCACATTTTTGGGAGACGGGATTAAAATCACTCTTTGCAATCACGAGTCCAATCTTAGCAGCCGAATAGACAAAGAAACTGGGTTGTTAACCTTAATTGATGTGTTCAGTGTCTCATTTACTTTCAACTTTACGTCTCTATGTTTTATTTTCTTTATTTAAAGGTACTCCAAGCCATAGTACCAACATATTAGGTAAGTAGGTACAAATTTACAGAACTTGGTTCTGAAGGGTCGTTAAAGGGGATATTCACTAATGGATAACTAACTAAACTGCGTCTGATAAATACAGCCGGACATCTAAATCACAATGGATATTATACCTACCTACCCAGTACTCAGTGTCGTTTGGGGTATAGTCAAGGTATATTTAATAAAATTGTCGGAAACTAATATTAATTGTAGGTACATTGTAGAGGGGTGCAATACTATATCCATATAATACACATAGCGAGAGAGAGGTAGGGCATAGCGAATCTTCGCTCGAATTGAGCTGCCCGTCCGGGGAAGGACCTCCACCCTATAAAATACCGCAGCCAAATGACCTTCGGGTCGTGTTTCTGCTGGTGAGTAGGGTGTCCGGAGCTCGTGGGGGGTTAGGGTTGGGCCGGCATGGCAGTGGCATCTGACAGGTAACTGACCAGTTACTTGCCAGTTGTCACAGCGACTTGGGCCTCTCTTCCGCTTTCCATCAGGCGTAGGGAAGCCATTATGTCAAGCCACTATAAAAAAAAATAGGTAAACCGTCCTCTGAATCCCTCTATCTATTAAAAAACCGAATCAACAGTGTCGACTGCTTACCATCAGGCATCACACTTGCTCGTCTGCCGCCTCTTGCATAAAAAAATCAAAATCGGTTGCGTAGTTTTAATGATTTAAACATACTTACATAGAAAACGAAAGCTACTTTGTTTTATACTATGTAGTAGGGATTGTAGGGAATTAGAGCGTCTTGTAGCGCAATATATTGTAAGGGAGCCACCCATCATCTTTTCGCTCCAAGCCAACCTCACCTGCCCGTGGTGCATCCTGCCGAATAACGAACGAAGCACTGGCAATCGACTGGTGGCGGGATAACCATCACAATTGAAGGCGTAGTTAAATATCACAGACCAATGACGGGCAGCAGCGTCACCGGAGCGAGAAGCTACGCCCTGCGATCGCCAACCCGCCTGCCCAGCGTGGCGATTATGGGTATATCCTCCAGATGTCGGCCCTAAGTGGCGAACAACTGGAGAGGCCTATGAACAGCAGTGGACTGCAATAGGCTGATGATGATGTAGCGCAATCTATATTTTTATATATATAAAAGGAGAAACTGACTGACTGACTGACTGACATATCAACGCACAGCCCAAACGGCTAAACGTAGGCACTTGAAATTTGGAAGGGACGTAGCTTAGGTACCGTAGGGGTGCACTAAGAAAGGAATTCCCGAAATTCCCACGGGAACGGGAATTAGCGGGAAAATCCTTTTGTATGAAAAATCTAAACCGCTTAAGTTAGACGCTTGAAATTTGGCATGCAGGTACCTTAGTAAATATAAAGTTTAGTTATGGCTGTATTTTGAGAAATTCCCACGGGAACGGGAGTTAGCGGGAAAAAACTTTTGTATGTATAAATTTAAACACGCGGACGAAGTCGCGGGCAAAAGCTAGTATAATATATAACAACAATATTTAGGTGTGTTGTCTGTTTGTAGAAGCATTTTGTAATAGGTAGAGTTCTAACAACTTTGACAGGCTCGGTGGCTTATTTGGTAGTGACCTCTGCCCTCTGAGCCAAGGGTCGTGGGTTCGATTCCCGCACAGTACAAACATTTGTGTTCATGAACATGTCTGTTTGTATTGGTCTGGGTGTTTTCTATGTATAATATGTATTTATTTACAAAAAAAAAAATATCTATGTAAGTTTATCAGTTGTCTAGTACCCATAATACAAGCTTCGGCTTAGTTTGGGGCTAGGTGGCGCTGTGTGATTTTTGCGGAAAATACATTGTTACATACAACATATTTTCCGCAAAAATCACACTAGGTATAAGGTCACGTAGCGGCCGGCACGCTATAAGTAGACTTAAATCACCTGGCCAGGTAATTTCACTGTACTTAATTACTACTCTACTTATTACTTTTAAACGGGTTCAAAGCATCTACTTAGGTGATTCAGCTTAGGTGATTAAGGCGGCACAACTCTTTTTATCAACGGCCCTTTTCCTACCTATAAAAGTAGTTTAAGATCCGAGTAACAGCTGAACTTGATGTTGATTTATTATGGCCTAGAGTTAGCTAGGTATACCTACTATTTTAGTGACCTAAACGCAGACGCTTGGAACAACCACCCATTGCCCTAGATTTTTTTTTCTATTATTTCACGAGAGGAAACCTTTTGCTCAAGCTCTGGCTCTGACTCATTAACCCCGACTTCAAAAAAAGGCGGAGGTTCTCAATTCGGCTGCTTTTTTTGTTGTTGTTATATGTATGTTGCCAGATATCGCCGAGTTATGAATATCATCATCATCATTAGCCTATCGCAGTCCACTGCTGGACATAGGCCTCTACAGGTGTTCGCCACTTTGGGCAATCACCTGGAGGTTATACCCATAATCGCCACACTGGGCAGGCGGGTTGGCGATCGCAGGGCGTAGCTTCTCGCTCCGGTGACGCTGCTGCCCGTCATCGGTCTGTGGTATTTAGCTACGCCTTCAATTGTGATGGTTATACCGCCACCAGTCGGTTGCCAGCGCCTCGTTTGTTATTCGACAGGATGCTCCACGGGTAGGTGAAGTTGGCTTGGAGCGGAAAGATGATACGCCGCTCCCTTACATCCCTATTTTGTTTAATCAATTTAAATTAGGCATCACGAGTCACTTATATTACCTATGTACAAATGTTGTTACATTTCCGTACCGTATCCACCCCCCCACATAATTATCTACGCTACGCCTAATTTCCTCATGATGACAAATGGCCTCAGACAATTTACCTACATCTTTGTTGGGAACCAGACGAGGGTGTGACACTCGAACATTTAAAATTAATTACGCAGTCACGTGAAAAATACATCCTTTTACACATTATGAATTTCTAACTTAGGCTACGAGTATCAATCAATCATCAAATCAAATGTGACGAATTCGTTGCTTTATTGGCAGGGTTAATCGTCATCATCATCAGCATGTCATCAGCTTAAAGTAGTGTTGTAGATCGATTGCTGATGATCGATCGATAGACTATCGCTGGGTTGTCGATCGTTGACATCACATCAACAGTATCGAAAGCCTAGAAAAATGCAATATATAAGCATGAAAAAATACTATCGTTAGTATTGATGGTAGGTGGGAAGGGGAAAGTGGGAGCAAGGACGGTTTATATAAAAAGTCCTTGGGTGGGAGAGCCTTCTGCTCAGTGACATATTGGTCTAGGCTCACCCCTTTTAGCCATGGAAGTAATAACTAGTAATGTACTACGTACAAATACAATTACAATTGCTTCTAATAGAATGCAGAGCCGTGATTTTACGCGATGATTTCGTTCCGCTTGAATCTCGGTATTATTATTTAACATAATTTAGTTCTCATAGAATATCAATGATTAGTTTTCCAAATAAGTCGAAAGACAAAAATCGCTGTGTATTGTTTAAAAAATATTAATTTGTTGAAATCGGAACCTAGTAAAACCAATGTGAAAACCTTTGGAACCACATGGAACGCACCCGCTCCGCAAAAACTGTCACGTCGACATTGACAGGGGGGAACTTGAGCTGTCAAGATTACATCGCAAATCGTAAACCATATCAACATTTTTTGCACCCATCTACGAAATTAATGAAGATATCGCACGAATCATGTCGATTGTGACACCGTTACTGATTGCCGTCGCTCACACTCCGTAGAAACTCAGTCGCTAACGCACGCGCGCCGTACGAAATGTACTGTTTGCAATGGCTGATCCCCGTTCTCTTGATACCGAAGCCCGTGAACCCGGCTTTGGTGAACACACACGTCATGTTTATGGTATTGTATTTAATAGGATTTTTCCTAGAGAGGAAGCCATGTACGGTGTGCAGCGTAGTCTTCCTGGCCGCAGTGATTTTAATCTGTTATAGTGGCATTGGCAACTGTTTATTTTGGGCGACACAGTGCGACGGCGAGAAGTACGATACTTAGCCCAACTCAGAAGCCTTCCAGAGTAACCAAAATGCTCAAAGTGCAAACAAGTGTTCCTGTCACCGTAACGAGGGCGGGAAACGCAGGACCGCGGGCCCGCCGCGACATCGAAACATGTCTCCAGAACATTTTGTATATTTTTGTAAATAGAATGTAAATTTTGTTCAATTTACATTTGGTATTGTTGTTTAAAGTATGACGGTGTGGGAGTAATGTGCCGAGTTGTACTTATGTATCTCAATTGTTATGTTGACTTCTGAAATGTGATGACGATTAATGTACAGTTATTGTTAGTGTCTATATACTGATATAATGTGAAATACAATTTGGGAATATTAGTCTATTTTTGTACTACCCCTTTTACTATAGTGATCTATTTATACATATTAGTGATATGTAATTTATAGTACAGATAAGGAGCGGCCAACCAGTCGATTAAGTGAATTATGATTGACTGGTTGATCATAGCAAAACAAAATACCTGTTTATGTTGGAATATCTAGCAACATAGGGTTTCATCAGTAAAGAAGTAGACTGTCAATCAAATATAATTAACATAAAATAAAAAATTTGTCAAATATTATGTAGATGGTAGGTATATACTTATAGTATAGATAATACTTATATCATTTGACTAGTTTGTTAAATAAATTGTGAAACACTTTCTGATCTTTCACAATTTTCATATTCTAGAACATTCTTTCAGAAACCGTTTCCACATTATTTACAATTACCTAGTTAATCTTTGCATACCTACAGTACTTGCTTATGATAAGACTTTGCTGGAAACAGCCAGCAAAACATATTATGCATGTTTAAATATGTGCTTGAGAGGTGTATCATTATAATACAATTACCTGTTCTAATCATTATTTAAATAGCAATTCAACTCCTTGCAGTATGATAACAACAATCAAGATTAGAATGATATAATAAATCTTTCTACATATATAACTTGGCTACAATTTATATCAACCAAGTGTTCATTTATCGGAAGATATAAGTTAATAGGTATCCACTTAAAAATTCGTTCTCAATGACTCATACATTTTTTATATCTATAATTTTGTATTATACATTTATATTGTTTGATTACATATGTTCAGAATTCTGAATTATATAATATAAACTACTAATACGTACGAACATTAATGGGGCTGCGCAGACGACAGACTTTTTGTGCGATAGAGTCTGCGTCTGAGATCTTTAAAAAGAGCATCTAGGTCCCTACAGCTCTGCCGACAGAATGATCGAAGATGTGCGTTGAGTCTGTGAAATATCCGCGACAGATTTTTGCGCGTCGTGTGTGTTACTGCATATAATTATATTGCAACTTCTCACACTTTTTAGTTTGTCATGCAATTGCATCACAGACTAAAAAGTGCGTCACGGATAGTCTGTCGTCTGTGCTGCCCCTAAAAATCTTCTAAAACGGGACCCTGTGGCAGTGACTCCAGGACGCTGGCTGCGTTACCTCGCCGAATTGCTAGCGAGATGCGCTGAGCGAGGTACGAGCCAGCTCTGGGGTCGCCCGAAGCCTGGACCAGTTTAGATGAAATCTCTAAAACTATCTATAGCCATCAATAAAACTCACTGGATCAGCAAATTGAAGTGGCAGAGGGCCTTAACATATAACGCAGAAGCGGCAAGTATAAACGAGTTTTGGAGTGGATGCCGCCTCTTGCTTTTCAGCACAAACAACGCCCTCGGGCCAGGTGGAGTGACCCTTTGATTTGTGTAAGATTGACTTGTGCGAGCCCAGAATAGAGAGAAGAATAATGAAAGTACAAAAATCTTTCTAGTATCCTCAGTGACTTAGGTGGTACCATGTACCTAGGTATACAAGTAATAAGTATGCGGTCACTGGTAGAAATGGCTAAAAGGTTCCCATCTGTACTATTTCCTTGTTTCATTAAAACTAACTAAATAAAAAACCGGCCAAGTGCGAGTCGGACTCTCGCACGTAGGGTTCCGTACCACTATACAGCTAAATAAATGTTTTTCTTTACGTTTTATTATATTGGAGTTAATTAAATGAAAACATTAGGTAATTTGATTTATGACGTTTAAAGAAAAACTACTGGCTAGATTTCATTCAAACCAAATTTCGTTAGTAGTTTTCATAGTGATATGTACACATGACATGATATATTTTTTTCAGTTTTATCATGCCCATATTTTAGAAGTTACGGGGGGGGGACACTCATTTTACCACTTTGGAAGAGTCTCTCGCGCAAACTATTCAGTTTAGAAAGAAATGATGTTAGTAACCTCAACATCATTTTCAAATACCTATCCATAGATACCTCACACGTATAGGTTCGATGGAAAAAAAAAAATTCAGTTTCAGTTCCATGTATGGGGAACCCCAAAAATTTTGGATTTTTTTCTGATTTTACTTTAAAATCTTAATGCGGTTCACAGAATACATCTACGTACCAAATTTCAATAATGTAGCTCTTATAGTTTCGGAATAAATTGGCTGTGACATACGGACGGACAGACAGACAGACATGACGAATCTATAAGGGTCCCGTTTTTGCCATTTTGGCTACGGAACCCTAAAAACAATCATCGTTATCTAATTTCTCGCTTCTAACTGGGAATCGAACCCCCACTGAGTTCGATCTTGCGGTAAACGCGTCTCTACACGTTGTGCTGTCGAGGTCGGCAAATGACAAAGTAACATCGATTACCTATGTATTTAATTCTCCGTGACTGTTATTTAAGTAGGTATTTAAAAACCTATTAATAGAATCAGCTTTTGAATCGAACTCAATATTTGATTCGATCGATCACGAACTGCGTATATTATTGTTAGGTAGGTATCCTATTAGTATAATATTAGCTCCTGGTTCGGGCCCATTAGCCTAGATTCCTTCGCTATTATGTACGTATCTATTTAAATACATACATACCTGTACCTATATAATCGTGAACTTATCTACCAAGGGGTCGTTCAAGTATTACGTAAGCACTATGGGGGGGCGGGGGGGTCTATGATTTGCTTATTTTGGATGACATGGGGGGTGGGGGGGTCTAGATGATGATTACGTCATCTTTATTTATTTTCTTTTTAACACAAATGGCAAATCCTCACATTCTGTTTGCTTGAAAACGAAACGTATTTTCGGGGAATTACCTACGAATAAATCCATACGTTTAGTAAGGTTGCCGAGCTGTGACAAAAAATCGATCTTAGGAATCGATTCGAACCGGTGCCTTGAAGATCGATTCCAAAAAGAAAACGATGATATAAGATAGATCTATTAAAAATCGATCTCGATTCTCGTACGAAAAATTTTATTACACCGAGGAAGTATTTTGGCTGATGGCTAAAGAAAACAAAGAACCCATATTTCTAAAACTTTGCATTTTACGAATTTCATGTACAGGACATAAATTGTTGCAAATGATGTCACTAATACGATGGCATTGAAAAAAGGAAGTATTTTTTTTTCTTGAAATTAAAATAGAAAATTTTTCTTAGTCCCGATTTCTTCACCATTGTATAAGGCTTTAGGGCAAAACACTTAAAACATTTTTCAACTTTTTTCCGAAGTCTCTAATCCTCCCTTTTTTCGATGTCATCGTATTAGTGATAACATTTGCAACAATTTTTGTCCTGTACATGAAATTCGCAAAATGCATAGTTTTCGAGAAAAATGCATATAAAGAAAAAAACCAGCAATATCTCGGAAAATTTGCATTTTACGAATTTTATCTACAGGACAAAAAACATTTATTTTATCCATATTTATACATAGAACTAAAAAAAATTAGCTTACTTGAAATTCAATTTTTGGTCAAATATTTTTTAAGTCCTTAATCCCATAGTGCCCTTAGGGGCAAAAATTTTTTTGCAAAAAAATTCTAAAAATGTTTACGTAAGCATGGGGGGAGGGGGTAAGAGCTTTGCTTACTTTTGCTGACAAGGGGGGTGGGGGGGTAAAAAACTGTAATAAATCTGCTTACGTAATACTTGAACGTCCCCCAACATGACGACCCGCTCAGTAATAAACACACCCCAAGTGATCGTGGGTTCGATACCCGCACAGTATAAACCAAACCAAGCATTTGTGTGTATGAACTCAGATGAATGAAATGAATAGGTAGGTAACCTAATTAATTCAAGACATGCCACACAGCGCCATCTAGTGCCAAACTAAAGCCGAAGCTTGTAATATGGACTAGGGTACGACTAGGCTACTAGACCGCAACTGATAAACCTACTAAGATACTTTTTCTTGTAAATAAAATACATACTACATAGCAAACATACAGACAATGTTCATGCGTATACTGCGCGGGGATAGAACCCGCAACCACTGTGTTAGGTCAGACGCAGCATTCTTTACTACCAAACCTAACTGGTTAACACTTAAACCATAACTTCACATAAAAAAAGAGGTATGTGTGGGTATGGGGTGGTAGGTATACCTCATTTTTTATGGAAAATTAAATAGGTTCCCCCAATACTGTCTCCGAGGGAAATGGTGTGGTGTGTGGGACTGGTACCTACGTCAAAAAGAGGGGTAGGTACACTCATTAAGCATGTCGTACCTATATCCTCCAGATATTTGCCCTATAGGTAAGTGATGATCACAAATGGAGAGGCCTACTACTCGTCCAATAGTGGACTGCAATATGCTGATGATGATAATGATGAAATGAAGAGACAAATTTATGGAATCAATGAAATAAATCGTCTTTGGGTGTGCATCAGCTTACATCAACTTTAAAAATTCATCATTTAATCCTCCTGGACTCCCAGACTGATAAATACTTACTTTGCCGAATAAATTTTTTATTGAATTTAGGTGATTAGGTACCACTAATGTTTTTAATCTCCTCAATATGTATAGATTCTACAAAGATTTTTCTGACTAACTAAACTTGTCTTCTCATCACCAAACATTTTAGAGAGCTATCATAGCCCACATTGCCACTCATTGCTCTCAAACAAGAGTCTTATAAAAAATTCAATTGAAATACATATAATAAATATTCACCAAAAATTATAAACCCATTAGGTTTGAATAATATTTATTAATCATTAAACCTAATTATATTAGAGATTATCATTACGGAAGCGAGAGTACAAATAATGAAACATTATAAATTCAATGTTAAATATGTATTCACGAGCTGGTTACATTGAGATGTTCATCTTTGACGGTTTCTTAAGAGATGTTTAGCATAATAATAATTTGGATAACTTGTAAGATAATGCGCCTTAACCTAATGTAGACTAAATAGCGACATCTGAAACAAAAAAAAAACAATATTAATCATAATTAACACACAAAACATATTCTTTAGTTTACAATATAAATGCTGCTTGAAAGGTTATGGCAGCCTGTAAGACACAGTGGATAACATTGCATAAACATCGTTTCCTATTTCAATTTAAATGCAGTTCAACTTTCAATGTTCAAACAAAAAGAGTTGTGGATTCTATTCCCACCTGGGACAAACATTTGTGTTTATTTCGTGTCTAGGTATATATTTGGGTCAGAGTGTAGGGTTGTATTTGAGTACATACTTTGTTTCCTCGTACCCATAATACAACTGCTATGTATGTAATGTTGTCCGATAACTTTATGTTGAAAGTTACAATATTATTAGATTTACAATATATTCTTTGGTTAAGTTTAATTGTTAAATTTGTGAGGTTTGGATAGCTTATATGACGACGATAATTCCAAATAACGGACATAGAACAACTATGTATGTACTTATTTCGTATGTAGTCTAACGATACATTTGTTGAAGTAGTTAGTAAAATCAAACCGATGGATTTTTCACAACATCCTGAAGTTAATTAGTAAAATTTAATTAAAAGACCATGAAAACTTTGGCCAGCCAGACGACGTTGATTTCTAATACGCGAACATAACCTCAAAACTCTCGCAAACAAACTTCACACTTGCTGGCATAGCTTGTTCAGATATTTTAATTTTTTAAATAAAAAGGGTACTTACAATTTATCGCAGTCTCCTGGCTTCACGCTCAGACTCGAGAAGGGTCAGGATGTCTCCATCACGCACTGGCCCCTTCACGTTCCTGATGATCTGACGGCTGGTCTCGCCGATAAACTCAACTTTGACCTGGGTACATTGTCCCTGGGATCCGGTACGGCCCAGGACCTTCACCACGCGAGCGAGAACGTTTGGTTTATCCATTTTGGTCTGGAAATCGAGCTAAAAGCGGAGAAAACACGTGCACTGAAGCTTGCGTGTTCTGAAAAGAAATTGACAGCTTAGTGACGTTTGAAGGCCGAGTAACAAATCGATTCGATTCAGATTAAAAACCGGTTATATTCAGAATCAACTGATTATCGGTTTTGTGTAAATTGAACAGAAAGATCCGACAAATGTAAGTATATTTTATTTACTAGAATAATATACAATATAAGAACAATATGATAAATTCGAAAATATATAATCGAATAAATAATATCGTAGACTACACGCAAGTATTGCCATACAAAAAAAGTTTAACCGACAACGCAGCAATAAGAGTAATGAATTACTATAAATGAACTTTACTGCATTTTTGTGAATTACTACCTAACGCATTTAGCACTTAGCAGAGACGTAGGTACGTATTTTTGTCCTACGTATAAGTATTTGTAGTTCTTTTATAACTGACTTTAAATAATTAGGTGAAGCTCGGGCCCCTTTGTGCCATGTGCGGAAGGCAAATCGGTCGGGATGTTTGACAGTTTTAGATCTTTGGCAGTAAGCTACGAAAAATTGAGTCAGTTGGATTTCGTAAAATTTATCCTTTAATAAATTATATGCAATTATATGCACTTAACCACAGAGAATGTAATACAATTATGTAAAATTCTTTACTGTATATAATAAATAATATTATTTTCATAAAATGTTTAGGAATGAAATGCCCAAAATAAAACACCAAATTTTAAAAATGTAACATTTTATTAAATAATGTCTTCTTTGCACACGCTGTTAAAAATCTCTGCACACTGTTTGTTCCATAATTTACGCTCATTACTCACTTAGAACTACGAACCACACGCAGTCTCTTCACAAAACGGCGACTCATAAGAATAGGCTACGAACACTTCTATATAAAGATAACTCGATATACACACAACCATGTAAAAGATGCGAAAATTAAAATAAATTAAATTCTCAACTGGTGAAATATTATTTATCTACAACAACAAGTAGAAGTGAAAATTAAGTTAAAGAAAGATTACGATTAGTAAAAGAAGGAAGTTCTCATCACACATTACATTCGACTCAGATTTGTGCTAGACGAACACTTGATTTTGAACATGCAACCTTCCCTAGTTGCTCTACATTTTTGAGATGTCCAAAGCCTATTCTTCTAGAGTGGCTACGCACGCCGCCGAACAAAAGCGGCAATGCTTGGTGTTCTCTGAACAAATTCGATGTACTCTTAGTCGTCTCCCGCTGATCTCTTTGCTTTCCTCATGCGAGGTGACTGTTTCGGTGTCTTGGGAGATTTTTCTGTAACAATTTAATAAACAGGTTAGAAAAATTTGATCTTCCTCCGGGAGAAAGCTTGACAACCTGGAAGGCTTTGAATAGATTTCGGGCTCAGGTTGGCCGCTGTAAGGACGCCTTATGCAAATGGGAGTATATAGACGCAAATAGAAATCGGTGCGAGTGCGGCGCGGTTCCACAGACCATGACCCATCTCTTGACTGCCCTGCCTGTCCGGACAGTTGTACGCGAGAGGATCTTTTGCTTGCTACTGATAACGCTGTCCGTGTGGCGAAGTTTTGGTCTCGGAAAGTGTGAATAATTTTTATTTTTTGCTATCGACACGACAAGAAAAGAAGAAAGTCTTCACAAACTTTTTCTCATACTGCCAATTAAAAATGGAACACAAAATAAATAAATAAATAACCCATGACATGCCACGCTGGGCCACACAGCGCCATCTAACCCCAAACTAAGCCGAAGCTTGTACTATGGGTACTAGACAACTGATAAACTTACTTAGATACATTTTTTTTTGTAAATAAATACATATTATACATAGAAAACACCCAGACCAATACAAACAGACATGTTCATGCACACAAATGTTTGTAATGTGTGGGGATCGAACCCACGACCCTTGGCTCAGAAGGCAGAGGTCACTGCCAATTGAGCCACCAAGCCTGTCTTCAAAAGTTTAAATAGTTTGGTATACTCACTGAGCTGGTTGACGACCTCCTTGGGCAGCCAGTCGTAGTCCACGTCGGCGGCGGTGCCCAGCTCCAGCGGTCGCGGCGCGGCGCGCGGCGAGCGGCGGCGCGCCAGCGACGACAGCGCCTGCTGCCCCGCCACCAGCGCCAGCACGCACGCCGCGCCCAGGAACACGTACAGGAAGAACGTCTCGCCGTCCAGGCCCTCCGACACCTCCACGATGTTCAGCGTCTGGTTGTACACCGCTTCCTGAAACAGGTTACTTGTTTATTAGAACAATGCACGATGAATAGAAAGTAGTGCACTTTTATAGTACGAACGGCCAAACTATGGAACTCTTTGCCAGGCTCCTTGTACCCCGAGACGTACAATCTTCCGATGTTCAAGGCGAGAGTGAACCGGTTTTTTGATGGGTGAGCGCGCTCCATCGTAGACTATGATATCGCTTACCATCATGCGAATTGCAGTCAAGCGCAAACCCATATTGAATAAAAAAAAATGTGCAGGCGTCAGGCTGCAAGACCGTAAAGGTAACCGCTTAACATTAGGACATAGGCATACCACCTTAGTGGTATAAAAAAATCCTTCACAGGTTAACAAACTGAACAAAAATGAAAAGTGATCAGAAACTTAAAGATAAATACCACCTAAATTAGAGGTTACCACGACTTGAAAGATAGACTTGCAGTGATTTGATTAGATCATGGGGAGTTTTATAATATTCTTGAAGGAAGATGTATGTATTTACTTATTTATATACTTATTATTTCAACATATCTGTCTATTTCTAAGTAAATTAAATATAATGTTTTAGTACATTTTTATTGGTGTACAAATAAAGTTCAATTACTAAAAATCTAGATCTCATATAGCACAGCATTTAAAACAAGGAATGTTTCTCCTTTAGTTATTGTACAATAGCTTCAAATCAGATCAGTAACATATTAGTGTTCAGTGTTGAAACATTCCTTGTTTGAAAAGCTGTTTGAAATTATTCTAATGAGGTAGTAACATAACAGCTATTACACAATTTCCAGTTGATTAAACATTATGCATTACCTGGTAGAAGTTACCGCTGGCATCTCTGTAGTTGAGCTGAATGTTCAATCCGAATGGCCTTCCAGCGAACGCTTCGTTGGGGATGAATGAATATGCGAATGTAGCCTCTTGCTTGGGTTTCACCTCACGGAAGTAAGGCAGAGCGGTGAAGTTTTGGATGTAGTAAGTGTAGTCCATTGGGTATCTGAAGGAAGCTTCCATGGAGTCTACGATGTAGTCCTCTGAGCCCTTGTTGATGAAACCCACTAGGAACTCGACTGGGTAACCGGCTTGAAGGTCTGTGGAAGAGTATTATTATTGTGATATGGAAATTCACTGACAAAAAACATTGATGGAAATAGAGAACATGCATATTTTGATGGTAATAAAATGTGCATTTGTAACATGAATGAGGTTCCATTAAATCAAATCAGTATGTACCATCTGTAATATAAAAATCAACAAGTTATAAGATAACCCTATCTCTATCCGGTGAAACAGATTTAACATCTACATATAAACATCATAATTTAACAGCTAATGTATCTTTTCTATTAATGAGAGGTAATAAGTTAATGGCTTAAATGTTTACAAGCAATTCATAACTTAACCATTTTTTTTTATATAAAGAAAGAAATTGTCCTTTCTCCTGTCTAGAATAATTTGTTCCTGTACTACATAAACTTAAACAGACATTAATTTTATAATGTGAGTTTAATACTTTCTTTTACACCACTCTATCTTGCGATTCTCTACCTAAAGGTTGACAGGAAGACATCACTCTTAGTGATAAATCCATCTAAATTGTAGAACAATTTGTATAACTACTTTCCTAGTTCTAAAACAATTATTATAATGTACAATGAAGACTATAGATAAATAATTAAGACTATATAGTATTGGAAAGGAAGTCCTTAAAATAACATAGAATAATTCTCACCAAAAACAGCATCGCCATAGCTGGACACGGGCTTGGTGAATAAGATAGTGGTGTCCACGTCTTGCGAGGACTTTACCACGGAGTCGTCGTCATCTCCCAGGGCATCGTCGCCTACCACCTGGTTGTCTTCACCCTCGATGTCAACTACGTCATCAAGTTCGTCTTCTTCTGCTCTTGCTAGGATTGTGTTTGCTGGAAGCAATTTTTTTTCTTATTAATACAAATATAATTCTAAGATTATGAGCTTTTGTGAGGCCATATAGTAACAAAATCTTATTAAAATATCTTTAAAGAACAAAACTTTTAATTGAAGAACAATGTTTCAATCTTCATAAACTGTAACAAACCACACAAGTTGAGTGAAAATTTCAAGGTATGGCTATGGAAATTAAAATATTTTATGAGTCAGTTTAGTGACAAGTAACCATCAAGCTATAGTTCTTAAAGTGGTTTCTTAGTTATTGACCTAATTTTAATGGGATATGAAGCAAGTAACAAAAGATTTGGGCACCATATGCAAAGTTTTGTTGCACATATTGTATGTACATACAACATATTAACCTACTAACAACTACAATGTTGAATGCATAATCCCATTAAAGAATGACTAGATTATATAACGAATTATTGAAGCATGATCAATGTACAATAGACATCTGATTAGGTATATTGGTATCACCTCTTTCTAGACTTGAGGTTACCGTATTTATAGGAGACTTAAAAACATTACAAAAACCAATAAATTGCACATAAAAGAATGCCCAATTATAAAATATAACATTAAACTTCTCGGAAGAGGACTAAGTGCAAACTTTCTCTCATAATATGTAAGAAATACGATGCCACGTACTAACTGGTAAACTTTCATGTTTTAAAAAACGAAAATTTAAGAAACTTACCGCTTTGGAAACATAGTAACGCTGCAGGCAGAACCAATAAAGTCAAGTAGATTAGTTTCATTGTGAATTAATAATAACTAGAACTGTTTAAACTGCACAAAACGAAGGTGACTATCAGAATAGATTACAGGCCATTCACTTTTTGGAACAAGCGGCCCAACGCTACATAAAACTAGAGGCAAAATGCCAATTTTCTTTCCAACTCGATTGACGTGGAATATTTTGTCACGAGTAGTGATGAGGGTGCAATGGTTTTGAATCGGTGAACTAAATCGGGTTATTATCGGTTATTATTTCAGTTTGAAAAAGATTTTAGAAAGACGGAAAAGATATTTTTCCTTCTATAAAATTAAAAATAATATATCTGTTATTATTAAACCAATGAAAAACATAAAAAAATTGGACTTAAACTTTTGTAAGATTGCGTGAATTGAACCGTTAGTGTAATACTATTATTAGGTACTTGAAATGGAACGCTTTTTTTTTTTTTTGCTTTTTTTGGCTTTGTACGGCTTGTACATTAGCCACAGACAAGGAAAAGGTAGGGAAACGTATGGATTTTGAAAGGAAGCGAGATAGGATAGCATACTGCTGCGTTCCTAAACCGCATAATTTAAAAAGGAGGTCATGATCTCAGATTAAAAACCTATATTTTGTGGTACGACCTCTAAAATAATATAGGTTGTGTGTGTATTTATTGTTTGCTTTAATTTTTTGAAGTGGCACTGCCTATTGACTACTCCTTGCCCTACGAAAGAGTAAGCCGTAGACTTGCCACCGCCCATGCTGGGGTGTAATGCATCACCGACTGGTCCGTAAATACGATCGAAGTCACAGATGTTTTACCGAGTCGAGTGCACATACGCTGGTCGCCATGTGGGTAAATCATCGGCTACAAAACTGTAATCTCAATCTGTAATCCCTTAGTGAACTTTTGTCACACCCACGGGAGAAAATAGTTATATGACAACCATTTTGGTTCAGTAGCACGGTGAACGCTGCCTCTGAAAGTGGTCCCAGGTTTGCCCCAAACGGGCCTGAAGGTCACCTGATGGTAAGTGATCACTTCAGCCCATAGTCACCGCACCACAAGGGGAGTCACAGGTGCGTTTCCGGTCCTAGAGAAATCTGTAGGCTCGCTTCTTGAATTCTGCGTGCATGTAAATTGTAAATGTCGGTGTAATTGATCTCGTCTATTTGTTAAGTATACTATGTATTTATTTACAAAAAAAATGGGTATGTAGGACTGTTTATCTGTTGTCTCGTACCCATAGTAGAAGCTTCGGCTTAGTTTGGGACTAGACGGCGTTGAGTGAGTTTTTCCTTAAGATGTTTATTGATAGGTACCCTACATACAGGTACACAGAAAATACCTATAGTATTTTCGCTTTCAACAATATCCTTCCTTTCGGCATAAACCACATTTTTTATGACTAAGACTTCTGAAAGTCAGACCCATTACTAGAGTGTAATGGTATAAGTCATAAACAATGTAAAACATCGGCGAATGAATTAATTATGCATTGTATTGTCTTTTGACGGCGCGCAGTGAGCAAACCATTTAAATATTTAACAATGCGCAAATCTATTCAAAAGTCAATGGTCATACATATATCATACAAACATTACCTACCCATTTAGTTCATTTACAATTCAAACAAAAAAGTAACAACACCTTAGTTTCTATCGTGATACAGTTCTCATTATCTTAAAACATTTATCGTTTTTATTTAAAAAAATGGCGAATAAAGGTGAAAATATTAAATAATAACTTTGAAATACATTAAATAAATAACTTAAATAAATTTATTAAATTTATTGATTTAGATATTTTAATTACTTTATTAAAAATTATTGACTTAAAAGTAGTTTTAATGTTTCATAATATTTGGCGTGGCCTACAGTTTATCTTCGAGGGATAAAAGGGATTTTCCGAAAATATGGAACCAGCGCTCCATCAGTTCAGTCGAAAACTGAATTTGTGCCCAAACGATATACGGTAAGTGAAGAATCTCGAAAATCAATACATAATAAAAAGTATTTTTAGACGAGCTAAATTAAGCAGTGTGGGTAGGTAAGTCACTTTGTGGTGATTTTTAACTATGTAACATTAATAAAAAGTCCCTTTAAAGTTTAATGCATTCTCTATTATGAGAGACACCTTATGACAATCTCTAAAATAGCTGCTACTTATTAATTATTGAATTACCTTTGTTTAAAAAATGACAAATAAATCATAAACGAATAAAAAATGTGCTCTCAAATGCACAGGGGCCTAGCATGGAGGCCATTGATAAGCTGAAAGCTGATCATATACCGCCAGCTGTGTACAACATTTACAAGAAACCAGTCCTTCTACACCAAGGTCACATGCAATGGCTGTTCGATCACGAAGGCCGCAAATATTTGGACCTCTTCGGTGGTATTGTCACAGTTTCAGTCGGCCACTGTCATCCGTAAGTACCTTCGCAACTTGCGGTGAACCCGAGTACAGGGGCCCTACTACAGAAAACGAAAACGATCGTTAGTTGAACGGATCACGTATTTTTGCCCCATGAATCCCTCTCATTTGACCCTCGTGTTCTAATATATCAATTAAAAAATTGTTGAAAATCGAATTTGACGAATTTTAGTTCGTATATTCGAACACGGGAGGGGCAAATGAGAGGGATTTATGGGGCAAAAATACGCGATCCGTTCAACGAACGATCGTTTTCATTTTCTGTAGTAGGGCCCCAGGTGGACTCTCTGTTCCTTATGTCCTCTCCCATAATGTAATTGGGACGATAGTGTACGTCCCAATTACATTATGGGAGAGGTCAGCCGTAGGACCAACAGTTTAACGTACTTTCAGATGGGTGTATCACTGCCAACTTTCTGACTGACTCTGGACGTAGATACATAAATGCCGTAAAAACATTAAAATTATTAACTGCTTGTTGCTAGTCACATATAAAAACCATTCTTCCCTTTATTGCAGGAAAGTAACGTCTGCTTTGCAAGAGCAAATACACACTCTTTGGCACACAACAAATATTTACCGACACCCAAAAATATACGAATACGTTGAAAAGCTTACATCAAAAATGCCAAGCGATTTAAAAGTTAGTATTTTCCGTTAGTCGTTAGTATTGTCAGTGTGGTTTCCGGATTTAGATAGAATAGGACCATCCTATCTCTCACGTGGGAGCCGTAGAAGACGAATATGAGAATAATTGTCAGGAAACGGGCAGCAGCGCTTACTTGGGTACAAATAAAACCTATTGGTCTGCTAAGCGTCGCGATTAAGGCAAATCCGTGCAAATGACAATTGTCAGTAAGGGAAGCCTATGCCCAGCAGTGGACACATGTACAGGCTGATGATGATAGATGATGACAAAAATGAAAGTAAGCGGTTTAGTTTTTTACCTGAATACCAAATAACCATGTTTTGTTCATAGTTAAGTTGAAGGTAAAACAATTAGAATAGGTATGATGTGATGGATGATGTAACTTAACCAGTGTTTTCAAAATTATAACTCTGCATACGGTGTCAGCGAACACTGAAATGTTACTATGAGTGGGGTCGAGTCGGGTCACACTAAATTATGTTTATGTTAATAAAAATTTAAAACATACATTTTTAAAACTTTGAAGAAAACACACCTACCTAACAAAAACTAATAATTTACTTAAACCAAACCAAACCTGAAACACGTGGTTACCTACGAGCAATATGACACTAACTTATTAGGCGGTCAGACGACCAAATTCTTCAATGGTCTGATGATAACAAGCATGTGTTATAGCATTCTTCATTAGGTTGTCTCAAACTTTCAGGTGGTATACCTCGTAAATAGTGGTACAGAAGCGAACGACCTCGCCGTTCTGTTAGCCAAGGCCTACACAGGGAACCACGATGTATTGTCCCTCCAGAGCAGCTACCACGGCTACTCCACAGCTTTAATGGCGCTGACTGCGTCACAATGCTACCGGATGCCTTTACCTGTACCACCCGGATTCTATCATGTATGTATTCCCACTATCTCTCACAGACCACCATACGTTTATCATTACCACCGATTTAGGCAAGATTTAGAAAGTGAAAAACATGGGGACTATTTTAGTATTCCGCGTTTTCAGCAGTCGTCCAACCGCTTGCTATCTTAAAGCGGCTAATACAATGATATGTGTGGCTTCTGACTGCGTCGTTGGTCTAGTCCCCTTAAGATTGGGATTGCGAGTGGGAGAAATATTATCATATCTATGTTCAATTTACCTAGTAACTTTATCAATCTTCAACAGGCAATGTTACCGGATCCCTACAGAGGGTTGTTTGGAGGCTGCAGAGACTCATTGTCACAGCCAATCGGATCCTGTTCATGTCCTGGTGACTGCGTTAGTTCAGACCAGTATATAAACCAACTGAAAGAGGTAAATATTCTAATTCTTATGAATTAATAAAATACATTGTTACAGAATGGTGTCGGTAGCAAATTTTAACCAATGTCACCGCCTTGTAGTACAAAAACTATTTCCACTGATTTTTTTTTATTCGACAGCTATTAGAGAACTCGGTACCTGCAGGACGATTGGCAGCTTTATTCGCAGAATCTATACAAGGTGTAAATGGAACCGTACAGTTCCCGAAAGGATATCTTAGGAAAGCTCACGAATTGGTAAAGAAATATGGTGGCGTTTACATAGCAGACGAGGTAAGCCAATATTTTCACAGTATTCCAATATCTCTATCCTTATTATGTAACCGATGGTTAGCGTCCCGTCAAGCAGCAGCAGGAGTATCGAGCAAAGAATTAGTTACTTCCCCGAGAGATAAAATGTTCCGATGTTGAAGATGGGAATGTACGTACATTAGACGACATTTATACATCGCATAATATGAGGATCTGTCGAAATGAAAATAGATGGCGTTAAGTAGTCTGCAGGAAAGCTATCAAGCGATTGGCCAATGGGGAATGTGCACGTGACTTAAATATGGACAAAATATATTTTTTTGTAATCTTTATTGCTACTGAAAACACACTATACAATTATTTTTAAAATTTATTTTAATGTAATAGTGAAATTTAATCATCAAAAAGTGGCTGTTTTAAAATTACCGCGCAAATTTCCGAAACGCAACACTATTGGTGGAATAAAATGTGACGTGGGTTTTACACGAGACGTCTGCTGTCAACAAGCTATTTGTATGGTTTCAGTATGAGGAATAATTGTTAATGTATTGTGTCGCTGTTTTTTTTTATTAAGTTAATAGTTTTATGTGTTCAAAGTATTAATTAATTGTGAAGAATGACTGAAACCGGTTTCGTAAAAGCACAGTCGGATAATCTTCCGAAAATCGACGTGTTTATGATGGCCACATATTTCGCTGCAAATCCAGATTTTACGTCTGCTGAATGCAGAGGAGTAAAAGCTGCGAGGTAAATTAGTTATAGTATATTATATATATGTATGTATATATATATATATTTAATGATTGTTTTCATGGTTTTGTTATTATAATGTAAACATAACCTCGAAAGCTTCTATGCTAGACTGGGAGTAAATAAAAAAGCATGGTTCATATCATAAGGGTGATAGGCTGATCATCTGTCACTATATAGTTCATCACATTCATCTTAGGACTCTGTATCAAGTGGTCGCAAGTTGTCTTGCGATTGCTTGTGGCTCTGCCATTAGGTATTAGAAGTGTGATTTTATGTATGCATATGACTTAAAATTTGCAGCTAATTTTGTTATTTTTGTGACAGATCTGCACGAGAATCATATGGGGATTCAGCCATCGGCTATGTACAAGTTAAACGGGAGAAAGAATTATGTATTGTAAAGGCCAGAATAACGCCAGAGCATAATGTCCGTTGTAAATCTTACAATGTAACAGCAACTTGCAAGGAGACTGAGGGGCATATTCTGTCTGTGCAGTGTGAAGATTGTGCAGCACATTTAGGTAAGTATTTACTATAAAACAGTGATTTGAATCTGATTAAGTAACAGAAATACCAGTTCTATATGTATATTATGTAACTTTTTTATTATCATTCTGAAATCATGATGCAGTTATTTAATAATTTAGACTAACCATGATTATTTTGTTTTAGGTGGCTGTAAGCATGCTGTTGCTTTCTTAGCATGGCTTCACAGACGGAGTGAAGATCCCCCATCCACAAGTGTGGAATGCTATTGGAAGAAAGCAAAGTTGTCTACAGTTGGCACGAGCTTAAAATATATTAAAGCTAAAGAGATTAGTTCATCATCATCACCAAATGGAAATATTGAGCAAAGAATGCCACAAAGTGCAAGTTTTCTGTCTATATTGAAAAATTACAGTCATGGTGTGAACGACATGAACAACCAACTTATGAAATATTTTAAAGAACCAACTCCTGAGGAAAAATTGTCCATCCATTATTTAAGAAGTAGGATGCCGAAGAAGCCATCAAATGCTCAAGGTTTCATAGAATTTTGTGAAAAGAACATGGACATAAGCTCATGTGAGAAAGCTGCACTTGCAACTATCAATCAACATGACTGTCCTCTGTGGTATGAACTTCGATATGCCCGTATAACTGCTTCAAAAGCTCATGAAGCAGCTCACTGTAATACAATACAAGGCACTTTAACTGAATTAATAATGGGGGCAACAAAATTACCAGACACAGAAGCAATGAAACGGGGTCGACTTCTGGAAAACCAAGTGTTGAAAAGGGTTGAACTGCTAAAAAATATAAAAATTAAAAAGTGTGGTTTTAAATTAAACCCTAAATACCCTATTTTGGGCGCTTCACCTGACGGCATAACCGAACAATATGTGATAGAAGTGAAATGTCCTTTAACAGAAAAAGCAATGTGTCGATACATTAAAGACAACCAAGTGTTTTCAAAATATAAAACGCAAGTGCAACTTCAAATGCATTTTTTCAACAAAAATAAAGCCCTCTTCTGTGTTGCAGCAAGTGATTTCGAAACAACTACAAATGTAAATATAATAGAGATTAACTATGAAAAGGAGTTCTGTGAAGAAATATTAAAGAAATGCTCACTATTTTGGGTAAATGCTATTTTCCCATTGTTATACAAATAAATAAAATTTGTATTGTAAAATAAAAAAAAATTAATAAATTGTAAATGACTTTTTATTAACATATATTATATTATATACATATATTTCCTACTTATTTATAACTTATATTTAATAACACTATTAAATGAAAATATTCCTTCTTATGTTATATTTATAACTTCTATCTAAACAACTATTGAGGAAAATATCTTTCTTCACATTATAGATGTAAAAAGTAATTTATTGTATCCCAATATACATATAATAAATTTACTTTTTTATTAACGTATCTTGCAAATTTATTATTCCACAAGCAATTATTATTACTTTATCCACTATACGGATTAAGTGATGGTCAATGCATGCATGTGGCAGTAACATATTGAATTCTCTTAGTCTGCCTATAACTCGCTCTACATTAATCCTCAAAGCGGCTATTTGCTTTGACTGTTTAACCTCTGCTTTACTACTAGGAGTAGATTGGGAAACTGAAGGTGGCCTGACTAGGGTACAGTTTTTATTTTCTAGTAGGCGTGTTATATCTTTAAAACCCCGATCTGCCATAACTGCTTTGTGAGGGGGTAAATAATCCAGAAAGTCACAGTCTTCCACAATCATTAGGTCTGTTGCCCTGCCGCTATACCCCTCAGATATGTAATTGACAAGACCATCCGGAGTACAAGAAATCAAATATTTTAAAGTATTACACTTTTTATACTGTGACCAGGTCAACGACTGATGCACAGCATTTGTTGGCTTTTCTATTTCAATCTCTAAACAGTCAATAATAGAGACAACATTATCATACCTGGCCCTAAATGAAATTGGTAGTTTTTCATATACTTGGGATGGGGTAGGCCAAAAAATTAACTCTTTCATTTTCTCTGAGATGGGTATTACACTTTTTGAAAATATTCTGCTGACTGAGCTACGTGAATACCCAAAATTTAATGCCAATAAACTAAAAGATTCATTTAATTTAATTTTTCTTAGTGTAATTAAAATATCTATAATGGGAAGAGGGATATTTTCACTTAATAGTTTTATTAAATAATAACTTCTTTTTGGTAAACCTAATAACATTTTTGGTTCCATTTCCATAGCAACCAATGTGCCACTACGCATGAGATTCTTAACTTGTAAGTCACTGTCACTGTCTGATTCATATTCATGAAGCCAACTTGAATCAGATGAGCTACGTTCTGGTTCATAATCACTTGATAATATTGACGACTGTGATGAATAAGTACTTGTGAGAGAGACAGTGTCAGCGATGTGGTCTAAAAATAATTTCCTTTTTACAAAAGAAGCCCGAGCTGATTTTAAGGGTGATGTTGATGTATTTTTAGATGGTATACGAAACGGAGACAAAGCTATGCTATTATTCTTTGCATTTACATTGACACCTTTGCTTCTATAATGAACTTTACAATTAACTTGCACAGCCTTATCAAGTTGCAATATATCTTTACAATGTACATTTGATATGGGGATAGAAGCAGCTCCTTCATGTATTTCATTATTAGAAATATTCAGATCTACATCCACATGGTATGGTACTGAGGCTGTACTGGGACCTGCTTCAGCTAAATCAACTTCAGGTATTCCTTCTTCTTCAACTTCAAGTAGGGCAGCTTCGGTCAGAGAGTAGGGTTGGGGGCAAGTTGGAGTATAGGCTTAGGGGCACTATGAGCGGCATAGAAATCGAAAAAAAAAATTAAAAAAAAAAATTATTTGAATTTTGGGAAATCAGGACTTAGAAAAATTTTCAACTTTTTTTTTTCAAAAAAAAAATTTTCTTTTTTCGATGTTATCGTGTTAGTTATGTTATTTGGAACATATTTGGTCCTTTATATAAAGTTCGTAAAATGCATATTTTCCGAGATATTGGTGATTTTTTACTTTATATGCATTTTTCTCGAAAACTATGCATTTTACGAATTTTATGTAAAGGACAAAAATTGTTGCAAATGATGTCACTAATACGATGACATCGAAAAAAGGGAGGATTAAAGACTTCGAAAAAAAAGTTGAAAAATTTTCTAAGTGTTTTGCCCTCAAGCCTACAATAGGTGGAGAAATCGGGACTTAGAAAAATTTTCAACTTTTTTTCAAAAAAAAGCCTTCCTTTTTCGATGTTATCGTGTTAGTCATGTTATTTGGAACATATTTGGTCCTTTATATAAAGTTCGTAAAATGCATTTTTTCCGAGATATTGGTCATTTTTTTCTTTATATGCGTTTTTCTCGAAAACTATGCATTTTACGAATTTTATGTAAAGGACAAAAATTGTTGCAAATGATGTCACTAATATGATGACATCGAAAAAAGGGAGGATTAAAGACTTCGAAAAAAAAAGTTGAAAATTTTTCTAAGTCCCGATTTCTCCACCTATTGTAGGCTTGAGGGCAAAACACTTAGAAAATTTTTCAACTTTTTTTTCGAAGTCTTTAATCCTCCCTTTTTTCGATGTCATCGTATTAGTGACATCATTTGCAACAATTTTTGTCCTTTACATAAAATTCGTAAAATGCATAGTTTTCGAGAAAAAAGCATATAAAGAAAAAAATGACCAATATCTCGGAAAATATGCATTTTACGAACTTTATATAAAGGACCAAATATGTTCCAAATAACATGACTAACACGATAACATCGAAAAAGGAAGTTTTTTTTTTGAAAAAAATTTGAAAATTTTTCTAAGTCCCAATTTCTCCACCTATTGTAGGCAAAGGGGCAAAACACTTAGAAAATTTTTCAATTTTTTTTTCGAAGTCTTTAATCTTCCATTTTTTCGATGTCATCGTATTAGTGACATCATTTGCAACAATTTTTGTCCTGTACATGAAATTCGTAAAATGCATAGTTTTCGAGAAAAATGCATATAAAGAAAAAAATCATTAATATCTCATAAAATATGCATTTTACGAATTTTATCTACAGAACAAAAAACGTTTATTTTATCCATATTTATGCATAGAATTAAAAAAAATGAGCTAACTTGAATTTAAATTTTTGGTCAAAAATTTTCTAAGTCCTTAATCCCATAGTGCCCCTAAGGCTACACTCCAACCGCAGCTTCAGCTAGAGCTTCTTCAACCAAAGCTTGTCTTTTTCTTTTCATAGCCGCCTTTCTCTCCGGTGGTGGCTGCAACTTCTCTTTTTTCTGGCACTGGAATATATGTGGCACTACTCCTTTTTTTAATCGCAACTTTACTTTTTGTCCATGTTCTAATGCCATTATTTTATATTTAATATAATTTTCTGTATCCTCTTCAATCTGAAACCCAGAAATAATAGAAAGGTTAATAAAACTAGCCTCGAACTTGCCTCTTAATCTAATAATTTAGATGTTTTTATTCATCAGTAATACTTATAAATACTCATCTTAGGGATAAATTTAGAATATCGAACAAGAATTCTTAATAATATCTTTATAACTTTTCGTAAACTAGGTTATGTTTTTGTAGTAGTTGTAGTTTGTAAACAAGTAGGTAAATAAACGTAAGAATGATTTGTATTTTACTTTTTTAATATCCTTACTTACATTGAAATGGTCTTCACAACAGTATAAACAGCTCAAACATGATACATTATCTCTTCTCATCGCCTTGCACCACTTTTTCCTTAGATTTTCACCTTTCGGCATAAGGAAATATACTTTGTCAGGTGCAGTGTTGATGTTATTTGGGCACATAGGTACGACACAATATTTATAATATGGTTTTCTGTGCTTTTCCATGGTAATAATTAAGTCGATATTCACTCACTTTCTATATTTTTGGTAATTTTTTGAACCAAACACCGCTGTTTACATCGAACTCGTGTAATGGTGACGTCACGAACAAGCGCGCCAAAATGGCCGCGTTTAAATCACCCAAAATTAATAGCGATTTTAATATTTAATTTTTTGCATAATAGTTTATATTTTGGACGTGATATTTGTATGTTTGGTAATGTAATAACTAGTAGAAACGTATAAAAAAAAATCATGCACATTCCCCATTACTAAGTAGTAGCCATGTCAAAATCAACTAATCACGCCGAACTGTTATGGACTAGCAGCGTATGTGGTGCCATCTGGTGGATTATTTTTTCAGAAACCCTCATCACCCAGCATTATTTAACTGTAATTTTCTCCCTAACATTGTTAATTATTTTCAATACAAATATGTACTTAAACTTTTTATATTATAGAGGTAATCTGTAACATATATCTGCCCTTCTCAGGTACAAACGGGATTCGGACGCACAGGCGACGCTTTCTGGGGCTTCCAGAACCATGGCGTTACTCCCGACATCGTGACAATGGCTAAAGGGATCGGCAACGGTTTCCCCATGGCTGCCGTAGTCACCACTAAGGAGATAGCAGCTGCCCATACGCAGGCTACGTACTTTAACACGTTTGGAGGCAACGCTATGGCGGCTTGTGTTGGTAAAGCCGTTTTGGAGGTCAGTTATAGATTAATTTATGTTAGAATATCATTGATCCATGTCACATTTTGGTGGTTTTAGTAATTTGCAAAAACAGTAAAAAAGGTATACTTTAGTTAAGAGTACCTAAAGAGATTTAGGAAAGATTAAATTTACTAGTAAAAGAAATAAAATTAAAGAAAATTCTCCACGTACCATAACATACCTAAACATTTTGCTTTCCCGTAAAATAAAAATTGTTGACTTACACAATGTTACAACTAACCTTTTTTTGTGGTTTTTGGCAATGCACGGTTTGTGCTTCTGCCACTGACGACGGTGAAAAGGTTGGGAAACGTATTGATATAAATAATATTACGATAAACGGGATTTAGGAATATAAAATGGATCAGGAAAGGGTACAGAATTAACCTTATGACTTATGATATTTTTTGTTTCGTTTTTAATTTTTTCTTACTTCATAGCTGTAGGATAAACTGTACATCTATACCAAACCGTTAAACCTTTTCTTTTTACTATATTTAGACTATCGAAGAAGACCAACTACAAGAAAACTGTAAGGAACTTGGAAAATATTTTATCGAGCAGCTGATGCAGTTGCAAAAAGTGCAGCCTTTAATTGGAGACGTGCGAGGGAAGGGTCTGATGCTGGGCATCGAGCTGGTCGTGCCAGGCACCAAGGAACCGTTGAAGGTGGCCGACGTGTCCACCATACACGAGGATATCAAGGATCACGGCATTCTGATTGGTCGCGGTGGACGATACAACAATGTACGAAAGTTCGAACATTTTTTGATGTTTACCTGGGTATAAATAAAACCTACTGCGCCTAGCCAACCAAGCCAAGCGTGGTGAATAAGGCAAATCACCCCAAATATGTCCAGTAGTGGACGTTTGAGGCTGATGATGATGATGAGTGTTCTGAATACTGGCTGGAATCTTCATATCTTCCGCGCTTTGAACGCTTACTTTATCTGGCAGGGGTAGTCAACCCGTCAATTGGGTTAGTCTGGTCGATCGCAGCTAGCAGCACAGCCGATCACGTTCACTACCACTGAACGGAACTGTTAGATAATCTACTTTGTTTGTAAGGTTCATTACCCGTTAAATAAACATTGCGCTTTGTTGTAATTGTTTACAGTAGTTATATACAAATGCAAATAGCGCGTGACATTTTAACTGGGTCAGTTCTATTAACATACTGTATTTATATTGCAGGTATTCAGAATCAAACCGCCGATGTGCATCAATAAAGAAGACGTAGATTTCACGATATCAGTATTGGAAAATACAATGAAAACTTTTTTGAACAATAATAAACTATAAAAACCTATGCTTACACATTTTTTATTGATAAACCTAGGCATGCGGTGTACACTCAGCAAAATACCCGTGATACGGGTTCGCCAGAGATATCTTACTGGGTTTCTCTTTCGCATACAATCAGGCAGGAGAGGCTACAATATTTACCACTACTGTATAAAGAAAAGACTACCTTCCTATCAGTAATTTCTATTGTGCGCCACCAGTAAAGTTAAAAAAAATTGTCTCTAAAATAAATTTCTAAAATGGTCCGGCGGTTTGGGAGCACAGACAAATACTCAAGTATCTCTTTGTACGATGTAGAAAATATGAGAGAAAAAAAAATCAGAACTCGACTCAAAATTAGGATCACTTTATTTATCACCTTGGATAGTGCGCTGAATCACATCACAAAATATTTTTATGCGGCGTGAAGGCGTGAATTACTCCTCGGACAAAACCTTTTTCAATAAAAATCAAATGTAATTTTTATTTATCAAAAATCGAACGCAGCTCTAATTTAGTGAAATTGACATCTGTCAAAACTTGTCTGTCAATGTCTCGATAGTGCAAGAGGGAGCAAAGTGGTTTTTTGCCGAATTCAAATTAGAATTGCAATCTTATAAGTCGCAAAACATTAAAACTACAAATATCTAAGGATAAACCATGGTTTTTAAATGCCAAGAAGATAGTTTTCTGAAAGAAGTAAGTATAATGAACGGAATTCAAACAATGTATACCCCAGACCTGTTTGTCTAAATTATTATTTGAAAAGTTTTATTATTGTGCAATATGCGGTTATTTCGATATTTCCAGTTTACATCGAGAGTTGTTAAATGCGAAGAAACTAAGGAGCCGATAGTAGAATATGGGAAGACGTCGAAATTCGAAGGATATCAAATTACATTGGAAAACACAATATTATTCCCAGCCGGCGGTGGCCAGGCAAGTACTTATAAATCTATACATATAATAAAAATGTAACAAATCGCTGTCTGTACATGGAAGATATAATATGTGAAAAAATATTATGGGAGGCCTTTATTAATGCAATAGTACCCAAAACAATGTTTTTTGGAATTTTTGTCTGTTTGTATGTTTGTGCACGCTAATCTCAGAAACCGCGTATCCGATTAAGATGCGGTTTTCACTAATATATCGCTGGAAGCTTCCCTTAACATTTAGTGTTTGTTCAATGTTAATCGGTCCATAAATAAAAAAGTTACGCCGATTTAATTAATCACGTCGAGCCTGCTGTACGTTTGCGCGGGTACCTATATAAAGCGCGCCGAGATCTGCGCCGCGTCGCTGCCAGCTGCCAGGCACCGGGAGTCATTAAAATCACTACCCAAAGAAACTATTCCACGCGGACGAAGTCGCGGGCACAGCTAGTAAACAATATAATTCAATAACCAAATCATTTTATAAGGCTTGGAACATCTGCCTCAAGTCTTGTGTCAGAACAATGTACCATTTTCACTTCTATAATTAAATTGAATATAAAAAATTAACTTTTTATTTTAGCCACATGATATTGGCTGGTTGAATGAAAAGGAGGTAGTACAGGTTCTCCGCAAAGGAGATGAAGCTTTGCACTTCACCAAGGAGCCCTTGGACATAGGCACAGAGGTCTCGCAGAAGATCAACTGGGATAGGAGGTTCGACCACATGCAACAGCATTCAGGTATTTATACATATTATTATTCTAACCATATAGAATAGAATTTATTGTGAATACAATAAGATGTTATTATTAGTCATGTCAGCATGCAATTGATGCTCTTTTTCTTTTTGACTAAGCAGAATAGTTACTCATTTGAGTATGATACCTGATATGAGTTGGTTTGGTGGTAATGAACACCATAACAGGATGATTTTCGGCCCATCCCATGCAAAATATGCGCTCGGTCATCAAGTTGCGGAAATCGGCCTGCCATCTTCTAACTAATTAACACAGACACAAAAGACCTAGCATAAATATAAATAACATAAATAACCTAAGACATGCCACGCTGGGCCACACAGCGCCATCTAGCCCCAAACTAAGCCGAAGCTTGTACTATGGGTACTAGACAACTGATAAACTTACTTAGATACATTTTTTTTTGTAAATAAATACACAATATTATACATAGAAAACACCCAGACCAATACAAACAGACATGTTCATGAACACAAATGTTTGTACTGTGCGGGAATCGAACCCACGACCCTTGGCTCAGAGGGCAGAGGTCACTATCAAATGAGCCATCAAGCCTATCAAAAAATTTCTAAATATGTATGTGTTTTCAGGACAACATCTGCTTTCCGCCATTCTCGAGAAGGAACATAAGCTACCAACGACAAGCTGGTGGCTCGGAGCTGAAGAGTGTTACGTAGAATTAGATTCCACCAAAGTGAGTGAAGACGTCGTCCGGGCCACCGAAGAGAGGTGCAATGCATTGATACGAGAAGCTATACCTGTCAATGTTAAGTTTTGTAAAGCAAATGACCCTGCGCTGGATGAGGTAAGTCTTAATAAAAGAGTCAGGACAGATAATATTTCTATATTCTTCACTAGCTGTGCTCGTGACTTTGTCCACATGGAATAGTTATTTTTCCCCTTTTTTTTCACATTTTCCATTATTTCTTCACTCCTAATAGTTGCAGCGTGATGTTATATAGCCTAAATCCTTCCTCGATAAATGGTCTATTCAACACAAAAAGAATTTTTCAATTCCGACCAGTAGTTCCTGAGATTAGCGCGTTCAAACAAACAAACTCTTCAGCTTTATAATATTAGTATAGATAGAGAGTATCTAGGCAGGTTAGTTTCTTAATTTCAGCCACATGCCTAAACACGCTTCTTGATCTGTACTGGTTTTGTAATTGTTTAACTAGTTTACAGCTTGACTACAACTATCATGAACCAACCTACAACATGTCTCTAACTAATCCACAGTCGAATGTTACGAAACTGTTATTCAAAAAAGTTTTTTTTTTGTATCTAAATCTGTTTCCTTGATTCCGAATTTGCTAGTAACTATATTGAAAAATAGTTTTATTTTTATTTCAGGCACACACTAGAGGACTCCCTAAAGATTGTATGGATACAATCAGAATTATTTGCATAGGTGACATAGATGAAAATATGTGTTGTGGTACTCATGTCTCAAACTTAAGGTACAAATTTATTATAATACTTTATGCATTAACAATGGGTGCGTTTTCCACAACACCGGGTCGAGATGAGATGTGTCATGAGCTATTTCATTGGTCAATTCTGTAATTAGTCTTGACTCCCCTCACCTCCGCTTCTGTAGAAACGAACCCTAAAGTTTAGCACTCAAATATCGCACTACTCCCACCCAGCAAACAGAATAAAATTCAAATTTTAATATGGGCTTTAAATATTTGCTCTTTAGACATGTTTTTCGTCAGCAGACAGCAAGCTAGCCGCGGACCAGAGCGGAGACTAGCTGTGGTGCGATTCACAGATTTTGTGATTATAAATCAATCTGTCTATCCAAAGATTTGTAGCCACGAGTTTCGCCTCAAAATTCTAAACTTTGTTATTATCACACAATGCTATTTATTGAATTATACTTTTACAGCCAGCTCCAAGTTATAAAACTGGTTGGTACTGAACCAGGGAAGAAAGGTAAAACAAACCTGAAGTTCTTGGTTGGAAACAGAGTAACAAAGACTTTACAAATCATGTTGAATAGAGAAAGGGCGCTGACTGGTCTACTAAAGTAAGTTTCCCTAACCAGTCCATCAAGCATTGGACATTTTCAATCTGATGATGATGATCAAATATCTATTGGTCGAATTAACCTTCTTATTTTCAGAAACGAACCAACTAAACATGAGGAACTAGTACAGAAACTGCAGAAAAATCTAAAAGTTTCAAATAAGAATCTACAAAGTGTGTTGCTGGAATTAGCCCAACACGAAGCGGACAAAGTGAAGAATGCTCAGCCGAAACCGAAGTACGTATTCATGTTCAAGAAAGAGGCCACTCCGGACTTCAACAGGGCGATATGTAAGGCTTTGGACGGAGAAGGCTTGTTCCTATTCTTGGCTTCAGAGGAACCTGATAAGCCTAAAGAGGGACAAATAATCATCCAGGGACCGGAAGAACATTGTAATGCTTTGGGACAACAGTGAGTAGTTTAAATTTTTGATATTTTCATAGGTACTTCGTTTTTTTAGCATTACAAATTTGGTAAACAAAGAATCACTGCGATAGAGAAACTTTTTCTACAGATGTGTTGAGACAACCAGCAACCACATATAATACGCCTATTTTATTGTGTCCAAATCCTATTAAACAATTTTAAAATTTCTTTCCCCTTTGCAAGAATGAAATTTTTTTTGTACTTTGTGAACTTTAAATAATTCCATTTAAATATAAGATTTTCAATTTCTTTACTTTTGTTTGGTATTCTTTTCAGAATAACAGAACTGCTAAAAGGCAAAGGTGCATTTAAAAACGGAAAATTCCAAGGGAAAGCTGGAGATTTAGGTGGTATAAATAAATGCCAAAAATTAATTCAGGATTACTTTAATAATTTATCGTAATAAACATTTGAAATACATAGTCATATGTTTTGATTGCACTAAATGCACATTTTACCCATAATTATTTTCTTTTTATTCTATTACTTAAAACTAGGAAATATAATTAAAATGTGACAAATATTATGACAATCAAATGTCTTAACAACAAATAAATACTGAATATACCTTTAATAAACATAATAATAAATGACCTCAAACTGTCCCTATTATGGTAACCCGCACAAGTTGTAACTTAAATGCTAAATCCATTTTTCTTTGAGAAATTCATGTCACAGACATAAATATTAGTCCAATAAGCCCCTTTTTGCAAAATCATGTCTTCAATTATTATCCCCTTGTTTCAAAAATGTTACTCAGTTTCCTTACTTATAGTGTTTAGGATGGCCTCACTCCGCCTGATGGTAAGTGGTCGTGAGGTCGAAATGCCAGGTCGACAGGCACATTAGGACAAACCCTCCGCGCCTGTCGCCCTTACCCTGAAGGCCCTTATATATGACACTGGCAATACTCTTTTCATATTATGTATTATAGAGTCATGTGGAATGCAAATAGGTAAAACTGCCTATTAATATTTAAGGTAAGGTTAAGACATTTAATAGAATAGTCCATGGCTTAAAAAGCCACTCGAATTCTATAAATTCTTTGCCAGAAACATTTTTTTGTTGGTTTACAATCTTTTAATTTACTTTTTCTTTAATTTAATTCCTTTCTCTGAATTTTTGAAATTCATATGCAAGCTTTTTTATGCACTTAAAAATTTGTGTTTTCTGAATTTGTTTCATTACCTGCCCCATGGAAAAACATGTTCCTTCCTATAGATATTCCGATCACATATTGTATTGTGTAAAACATTCCTTCTTACCCATAAAACATTCAAATAAGATTATACAAACATTAAATACCTCTCTCAGTCTAAGGAATTTGACGCATTTATGCTGGCAATGAGTTTCTCTATGCCCAAGTTGGTCCAGTCTTGCGTTATATCGTCAAGATAGTTGTCGAAATCAACGAGGTCCCTTTGAACATTACGTTGGAGAAGGTGAGAGACTGTTTCCAAAACATAGGGGTTTTCTGTAATTAAAAAATAAGAAATTAATGAAGATGAATATCACAAGGTTATTGCAACAAAACATAGTACAAACATCAACACAAATACAGAGAAAAGAAAAATAAAAAAAATACACAAAACTAGAAGACCGAGCCATCTCATTATTAAGCCTTCCAAAGGACCGGGAGGGGTAACACCTTCCTGTGATATCCAAATAGAGACAACAATAATAATAAAAAATTGTTGCAACATCCAAAGTAGCCTCACTCTGCATATAAATCATAAAACTTAAATTAAATCCTGATTACCTAGTACCACAGCAAAGTGGCCTCCCATCACTTGAGGAATAGGGAAAGAGAAGCCCAAGTTGCTTTCGCAACACACAACTTACCAAAACATATAAAAATATGACAATGAACTTACGAAATAAAATTTTGCTATTGACATCTTTGGCCTTCCATTTGCCTTCGCTGTACTTGTGCACCTTGAGGGCATGGGACTCGAGATGGTTCATGACTTTCTTGTTGTCCACCTGCGGAAAATAAGATGTGATTGATGTAGGAGTTTGATCCTGATAAGGTATTTTTTTTTGGGCAATAGCTCCTTATGATGAAGGTTTATTTTATGTTTCAATCTGTGCTCAATTCTCCACTATAAGTAGATGAGTTGTAAGTCCTTGTCAGATGGAGAGCCTCTTCCAATGAGGACAGGCCCTCTTATATGTCCTTCCTTTGTGTTATGGAGGAAGCCCAGGTTTTGTCAGAGGAGTATATTACATAGAGGAGCACATTTTAAGAGTTATTCATTCACACAAATGAGTTTGGACTCATCCCCTCCTTCTCACAGTTAGCCCCTTTTGAGGGACTCCTTTTTTTCTTGTGTGTAGCACTTCATACACCCGGTATGAATTAATACTAGAATATAATTTGTACTACTATGTATGTACTATGATAATTTGCAAATGGTCCATAAAAATTATTAATATGTTCAATACAACAATCTATTTACCACAATGAATACAGCGGATGGAAAAAATTCAACAATTTTTTCTACAATCTTATGTCCGGGACACTTGTCCACAGTGTTGTCCTTGAAGTTTTCGCAAGCCGCGTAGAACCCAGCGATGACACGGTTGTACGTTTGAGCTGTAGCCTCAATCTGGAATAATATGACACTTGATGAAGTATTTTTTGCAAGTGTTGTAAAATGTCATGGCGCCTAAATAAATTGCGGACTGTAAATTCAAGAGCTGGTGTAAATTGCCTTTCAATGTTTTTTTTAAATTAACTACCTATCTTACTTGCATTTAAACTTATACACAGACATTTTGCTAAAAACAAGTGTTTATAGAGAATTTTAATTAATATGTACAGATATTAGTAAGGTTGAAGTGACATACACCTCCACGGGTAGAAAAGGGCCGTCCTGCGTCCACAACAGACAGAGGAACATAGAAGAAATAGCTTTTAGAATGTCAATCTATAGAAGTTGTCTTAATAAAGCTAAGGTAATAAAAGTTCTGGTACTACAGCTCAAGTTTTAACACCAGTTGTATCTAAAGTGGTTACGATCAGAGTGGCAAAACCATAAGCCAACGAAGTGAGTAAGAAAAATGTAAATGTGTACCTTAAAACAGAAATATAACCTATAAATTTACCTGCGTTAGTGCTATTTCTGCCATTGGTGATACATAATGACTGTGATGGAAGAGTGGCACAGTGTCCACAATATCCAGGTCTTGGTTTTTAGCTCCATCCCTGATTTTTGTTCCGTCAGCAAGAAGAATACCGCTCACAGCGCAGTGTGGGTATTTAGCTGCGTGTAGCAATATTTTGGCGTAAGCTGCAGTTTCCATTGATACTTCACCCATGTTTCTTTACGTTATTTCTACGCTAATTAAGAAATTAACAAAATCTGTATTTCCTGCCCAATAATTTCAGCACTTGACTGACATTCAATCGACGACAGCAACAAATGTATGTCTGTCATATAACATTTTTTAAGAGTTTTACGGCTCTGGGAACTCTCCTCTTTTAAGCCAGTGTGACAATATGTCATGCAAGTCACAGGTAATAAATTCACATGATCCTGAAGAGGGATCTATATAGATCGTTTTAGAACGGATTTCTCAGATGACGTTCGTCTGCCTGTTTTGTTGACATTGACAGATGACAGAACATAATTGTTGACAGCTGTTTTTTCGTTTACATTTGTGGAGAATTAAATTGATGATAATAAGTATTTACATGCGTTTTAATGGGAAACCAATCATTAGTACGTAACAATGGATAAATACGACACATCGCAGCTCACCGAATTTCCGCGGTTTGAGCCGGAATCTACTCAGAGTGGTGTGTCTACGTTCTTCAACAAACTGTGGAAGTTTCCAATATTTTCGCCAAGTGAAACAAATGAACATTTGCAAGATAAAGCCTTGACCGATAATAAGGCTAACAGTCCACAATCTGATGATCAAAAGAAGCAGGAATACGATGATACAAAGACAGAGACGGGGTCGTACGCTGTGGAGTTCGAGGGGCGTAGTTTACCTAATGTTTTGAGGCGGATTAGTAGCCTGGTGGCTTCAGGCACTAGTGTGAGTACTGCTTTGCTTCATCTAACCTTTCGTGTTAGTCTGAAATAGTTTTTCCAAGCCAAAGCTAAAAAAAATATACAAAATTATGCCCATAAAGGCCTATGTCCAGCAGTGGAAAAATTTAAAATTTATTATAACTAACAACACAGTGATTATGAGGTATCAGAAAGTTGTTGTAGTTAAACTCTTGTGTGTGGAATATTTAAAAATGTTGGTAATTTATTCTGTAGATATGAATTAATCCAGCACAGGTTTATTTATTCTTTTTCCTCTTATTGTACTCTATTTTATGATTACATTCCTCACTCAAAAAGAAAAAAAAATTTAGGATTGGCATTTTGGCTGTACAATGAGAATTATTTTTTTTAATCACAACCAGAAAATAAAAAATACACATTATCAATCAATTAGGTAGTGCAGTACAAAAATATTTTGTTTTCCATTTTAGTCACAATTATAATATAATTTGTATATATTTTATCTAGTTTTGATAAGGCATAAGCATACTTTGTAATATTTGTTATCTTCTATTTATACTTATTTACATTTGTAAATAAGTTTTGTCATATTTTTTTGCACAAAGGTTTGTGCATAACACAAATTGTACTGTACTGTTTTGCTCTAAAACATTTGTGGCTTGGTTGCTACAGTATTAACACTTCATCATCATCATCAGCCCGTCTCAGTCCACTGCTGAACATAGGCCTCTCCTAATGTTCGCCACCTTGATCGATTAACACTTGATGGTTTAAAATTATTGTCTTACTTCAGGGTGGCACCAAATATGCAGACACGGAGCTAGCCCGATACTGGATGCCGGACGACATCTCTAGAGAGTGCTATGAGTGTGCTTCACGTTTCAGCACTCTACGACGCCGGCACCACTGCCGCGTGTGCGGCCAAATATTCTGCTCCAGATGTTGTAGCCAGAGAGTTCCGGGTGAGATACCCCATTTCTGAAGACTTAGATATTCATGATGTTGATGATGATAGCCCTTTTAATCCGAGACTAGAGAATGTCCCTTGTCTCCTACAGCTCTCTCCATTGGGCTCTGTCCTCCGCCACCCTGGTCCAGTATGGTCCCAGAGTTAGGCGGATTTCATCCCTCCATCTCACTATTGGCCGCCCCCTCCATTCGATATTCATGATGCTACAATACGATTTGTGATACAATTTGGAAACTGGACTTGATCGGTTAATAACACAATCAGCAGATGTCATGTATAAACAGAAGTAGGTATCTTATGAAATATTTGAGAATTTGAGAATATTCTTCTTTAAATACCTATGGTTTAAAGATCTCCATTGGCCATGTCAAATCGCAAGTCAAGTGGAAACCCATTTTGAATTAAAAAGTCTTTTACTGTAGTAGTATGAGCAGATGGGATGCATTCCATCTCAATACTCAATCATTTATTGCATCTATAATGTAGGTACATAAATATTACAAGATGTTATAGGTAAGTTGGATCATTATAGACCCTGAAAGGGTACCGCAATTGAAGAGAGGACGCTCATAAGCTTTACTACTCCAATGAATGTGTAAAATTTTTGTATTAATATTAGTACATAATATATGCATATATGTATAGTTACCTAGGTATATTATTTCTTTTGTTTATTTATTATTTTCCTTTTTACTATATTTTGTCGTTTAGATACTCTGTTGTATGATTAAATAAAAATGTATTCAATAATGTATTAATCAGGTCAAATATTTGGGTGTGCCGGAGGACTCCGCGTGTGCAACTACTGTTGCAACGTGGTGCTGAGCTACCTCAAGGAGAACGACCTCACCGGCGAGATATCGCCTGACCTGCGCACGCTGCAGGAAAACTTGCAGGTTTGTTTTAATATGTTTTTTTTTTTATAGTGGCTCGACATAATGGCTTCCCTACGCCTGATGGAAAGCGAAAGAGAAGCCCAAGTCGCTGTGACAACGGGCAAGTAACTGGTCAGTTACCTGTCAGTTGCCACCGCCAGGCCGGCCAAACCCTAACCCCCCACGAGCTCCGGAAACCCTACTCACCGGCAGAAACACGACCCAGAGGTCGTTTGACTGCGGTATTCTATAGGGTGGAGGTCCTTCCCCGGACGGGCGGCTTAATTCGAGCGAAGATTCGCTATGCCCTACCTCTCTAAAGTTTTGCAACACTTTTAGGCAGGGGCGGATCATGAATTTGTGGTCCCTGGGCTGTGTATCAATGTCAATCTTTTATCTGTCTTTATAAACGTATATGCTTGTTCCAGGTGAAATTCCCCGAGAACAAATCCCAGCCTAGCAAGAGCCGCGACAACTTCATGTTCGCGCGCGAGCAGGAGGACCGCGGCGAGCAGCGCGTCACGCCGACCGAGGCGCTGCACGACCTCTACCGGCAGCTGTCCTTCTCGCTGCCCACACAACACCACAGGTATTTGCAGAGCCGCTCCAAGCCAACCTCACCTGCCCGTGGTGCATCCTGCCGAACAAAAAACGAGGCGCTGGCAACCGGTGGTGGTGTAACCATCACAATAAATAATAATAAATATCAGACAACATCACATACATTGCTCCGATCCCAAAGTAAGTAGCTTAAGCATTTGTGTTATGGGTATCAGAACAACGAAGGCACCACAAATAAATACTTAAATACAAATATGAACACCCAGACACGGAACAAACACAAGTGTTCATCACACGAAAGTTTGTCCCGGGTGGGAATCGAACCCACGACTCTTGGTTCAGAAGGCAGGGGTCACTACCAATTGAGCCACCGAGCCTGTCAATAGGGAATATGCATGATTTTCTTTTATGCATTTTTTGAGATCTATTACCTTCCAGATACATAAATATCGAAGAATTTTTAAACTATCTTTTTTATTAAGCGAGTTATAAAGCGTTAAAGTTATTGCTTAGACAGAGAGATCCGACGTGGCGGATGACGTCACGTACCGTGCGCGCCATACAAACTCCATAGAAAAATCTGTTTGGCGTGAGAGAGACGGATATAGTTACTTTCAACGACTGTATCTCGCTCATTTTTTAGCCAATTTTGATTTTGTTTTCACTGTTCGTAGTATAATTTTATCAATTTTTCGATTAATTAGTAAATACATGAAACTATTTTTCATGCATATTCCCTATTGGAGGCGTAGCTAAATATGACGACGACAGACCGATGACGGGCAGCCGCGTCACCGGTAATCTAACGGTATTGACAAATTTACTGTGACAGTTACGCCACTGCCAATCTGGACAATCATTGGATATCCTTTACCGCATCCACACTGGTGACCCTGATGTGATTTATTTTGAACTTGCTGTGCCGGCGGCGTCCCACGCGTGGATATCGGATTTTAAAAATGACAGACTTCCATAAAATGGTGCCTACATTTTAAGTTAGACCTCTAGCAATACATTGGCGAAAACCGCATTTAAATTCCATGCAGTAGTTTTCGCGTTATATGCGATCAAACACACAGATAAAACTTTCTCCCGTTGTCCCAACACTTCCCGTCACCGCTCTGCTCCTATTGATTGTAGCGTGATGAAAAGTGTACTATAACCTGCCCAGGAGTATGAAGAATAATCGTACCAAATTTCGTTAAAATCAGTCCAGTAGTTTTTTTTTCTATAACGAACATACAGACAGACAGACAGACCAGATTTATTATAAGTATAGATAGATAAAAGATAGATAGATAGATTAAAAAACTGGTGTTTATGGAAAACTGGTGGGTTGAGGAAAACACTCTGATTTGGGTAGGAATCTATTTCTATTTCATAGGGAAAAAAATCTGACATACTGTATTCAATTGTTATTTTTATGTTGTACCTTGTACCACTTATCTAATTATACATACAAATGCAAAACGACACAAACATTGCAGGTCTCTGAAGAAGTTGTGGGACGAACTAACGTGAGTCTGTATAGATGTGTACGCTATTATGATTTCGGTTTATTGGCGTTTCACAAGCACACCTCATAGCACTGATTTGATATTTTGTACAGCTATGTTGAGACATTATGAATGAAAGTGCACTATATGGTTTGTTTTTGGTTACCATCAATGATATTTTGCGTGTAACAGTGTCAGAAGTATGACGCGAAAGCAACTGAGTATTATTAATACAAGAGACAGTAGAAAAACTTTTGTCTAGGTAGGTGTCTTCTAGCTATTTCGTGGCTGGAAACAAAGACTAATTGCGGAATGTATTTTATTACAGAGTACTTAAAGAAAAAATCGCCAGAAACCATAAATACCATTCGAATTTCTTGTTTTAAATACTCTTGTAGAGTCTGGTTTGTGGTCCTTCGAGCTGGATAAAATTTATTATGTTGGGTAATCTCGTTTGTCTCATTAATGCAAATACGCATAGACCATAATATACCGTTTCTTTCGATCGCATTTTTACGAGGTACATTATTATGTAATGGATGTTTTTAAATTTATTAAAAAAATTGCAAAAAAAGTAAAAAAATATTGTAAATTTTTACTTTAAAATGAACTTTCATAGTCAACCAAGTGGTTTTCAAATAGGAACAGAATAGAATATGTTTGTTTGGTACACACAGATAATAGAAAAAATACACATAATTTAGGTAGAAAAACAGGAAAGTTCCGTAAAGATAATTTATGGCTTCATTGAGATAACTTTCATAGTTTTATGTTGTTCATATTATGCTAAATAAATTATTTTTCGACATTATAAATGGCATCCAGTATTTCGCTGAGCTATTTCCTTCACAAAGACATGAAACTCACCTGTAACATTGCATAAACAAACGCGATTCAAACAAATAAACGCTTTTAATAATTTAATTACATAGTTAATGTACATACGGTCACACATCAACCCACCATTATCTGCCAAATTTCCCCTCACAACTATCAACGAAACGTTCAATGCATAGAGAGTTATTATGTCAGCTTTGGGTGTTCTATCTGCGGCTGTTTTTGACAGTTATTGATGTTTCGATATGTGACTGTGTGTACTTTATGTTATATCTGTTTGGTACGATACAAATACGGTAATTTATTAAGCTTTGTGTTTATTATAGGTACCGTCTAGTGAGGTACAACGGGGTGTGGCGCGGCTGTGACATCCTGCAGTGGGTTATGGAGAACACTAATAATAAAACAAGGTAGGTATATCCTAAGGTTACTATCTTCTTATTGTCGTGTCGATGTCAAATCTATATAAATTCTGAACAGTGTTAAGCCACCCGAACCGCGTCTCCTGTGATCTTTCGACAGTTTATAATCTCGCGAGATAGATTATAATCTAATGGTACCTATTTATAATTTTACGGTGAAATAGACAATTTTCGAAATCAGAACTTTGTCACTTCAAATCTATCAAATTTTCTCGCTTCAAGTTGTAATGTTGACATGTCATTTATTATTGTGACAAAAATCTTAACATTTATATTGTTTTCCACGCAGGATGCAAGCCAGCCAAGTGTGTCAGAACCTGTTGAGCTCCGGCTACATGGAGTGCGTGACGGAGTTGCCACAGTTTGCCGACTACGCCTTGTATCGGCCGACTGTGTTGCCGCCGGCGCAGCAGGAGGATTCCACTCGTGAGTTTGACACCTTTTTAATTTGTAGCAACAAATAACGACATCTATCTCAACATCACTACAACATAAACTGAAAAGTTCCGCCGCTTTACAACAGATGGCGATGTACTTTCCGCTCCAAGGAGTGACCATTCATTGCAGAATTGCTCCACATAAGCTCTATTTAAAGGATCCCATACCAAAGGCACACCACAATGTGGTGCATCCTGCCGAATAACAAACGAGGCGCTAGCAACCGACTAGTGGCGGTATAACCATCACTACTAAGGGCGTAGCTAAATACCACAGACCGGTGACGGGGAGCAGCCCCGATGCGTGAATCTACTCCCTGTGATACCCAACCCGCGAACCCTCGTAATTGGCGAACAACTGGAGAGGCCTACGGCCACCAGTGGACTGCAATAGGCCGATGATAATACCAAAAGAAGTGGGAAACACTCAGACTGGCAGAGTTTCACATTTTAACGATGCGGCAAAGATAATAAATACTATCTAATATGTAATAATAAATTTGTTTCAGCCGAAGAAACTACCGGCGGTAGCTTAGTGCAGAGTGTCTCATCATATTGCCTGGATCTGAATCTGGGCAATAGTTCGGCTAGACTTATAAAAACACCCAAAACAGGTAGGTTGTCAGACCCGTTACAGGGTAGGCTATATTGCTGATGTAAATATTTTGTGTACTTTTGGTACATTTTTTTTTGTTTGTGCAGAGGTCAAGTCGTCGCCATCGAGCGAAGAAGAGCAGCATCCAGCTTTAGAACACAGTGAAGGTGTGTGCCGTTGTAGTACATATCTATATTCAATGAGAAATATGCGTGACTTTTTAAAACTTTAGGTACACAAATTTAGAAAGAAAAGTAATTTATTTAGTGCAAAACAATACATGCCAGTTTTAACAAATAAACGGAATTTAGAAGAATTTTTAAAATAGGTTTTCTAATAAATACAACTTAAAGTTTTAGCTTTGAAGTTATTGATTAAAAAGAGAGATCCGATTGTAGGGAATAAAACCAACTCGATCACAGTAACTCGATTTATTTACTTGTTTGACTTCACTAACTTACATTCACATTATACATTGGCGCTTTTACACAATTACGCTGCCTGAATTTTAAGACGTCTGTTCGTCACTACGGTCGCACTGCTTGTGTCTGTACGGTCGGCCTTTTATACTGTGTCGTAACGCAATCCCTACCATGGCCGTGGTTTGGGTTGTCACTGTCACAGAAAAAAGAAAAAAACGTAAGGCCAAGACAACAAATCGTATGATGCCATATCCGTCGACGCTGACACTGACACTGACATTGCCTTTGCCTAACAAGATGGGGGCGTTCCACTAAGCGATCACAACGCTCAAAACACTCATAATGCCGTTCTCTCAGACCTTGGCCGGTTCCATGAGGAACGAATTTATATATTAAAAAAAATACATAATGCTGTTCCACATAGCGACCGCGGTCGTTGCGATCGCGGCGATGACGTCACTATTGACGTCAAAACTTTCGCTCACGCCGAGTTTACAACGACCCATCTGAAATGGTGAGTCGAAGTGGACTTTGAGGAAGAAGTTGAAATATTACTGACAAGCTTCTACTGACAGTTCTTCAATTTTCCAAACTGTTGACATATGAAGGCTCGAAAGCCCCAATAACACATTCCACTTGGTTGTAAAATACTTACGCTCAGAAGCTAATGGAACGAGGAAAACAGCGATCGTGGGCGTGATCGTTGTGATCGCTTAGTGGAACGATATGTACGTTCTGGGTCCCCTACGTAGCTTCGAACGCCGTTGTTGCGAAGCTCACTGTTTGGAATTTTTTTCGACTGCCTCATTGGTTTGAAAGGTTATGGACTCGAATGATGTAGACGCGAAAGACGCAGATTCGAAAAACATCTTCACTTATCGAATGCAGGTGATTTTGATTTAGTACTTTATAAGTCCTAAAGTGTGTAAAAAAACCTTCTGGTAATTAAAAAAACAACATATTCTGAGTCAATCAACATATGTATGTTGAGTATGTATGAACAAAAAAAATAACACGACATGAGGCAGTGAAGATGTTAACATTTCACTCGCAGGCCACACAGAGGCTGCGAACATCTGCAAGGCGCTCTCCGCGTCTGGCATGGAGCACCTGCGGCTGCTGCTGCGGCAGTGCCTGGCGCGGGCAGGGCTGGCAGCAGCGTGGTTGGACGTGCTGCTGCCGTTGTGCCAACGCGCTGCTGACATCGTAGTACCAGGTACGTATCGGCGAGCATAGAATCTACACTATTCTTACTAATATTATAAATGGAAAAGTGTGTCTGTCTGTCTGTATGTTTGTCTTTCTTTCACGGCAAAACGGAGCGACGAAATAACGTGATTTTTTAAGTGGAGATAGTTGAAGGGACGGAGAGTAACATAGGCTACTTTTTTCCCCTTTCTAACCCCCCACTTCCCTAAAATGGCGGGCGAAGCCGCGGGCACAGCTAGTAATATTATAAAGAGCAAAGATTTGAATGTTTTTTGTTTCATCATCATCATCAGCCTATTGCAGTCCTCTGCTGGACATAGGCCTCTCCAGTTGTTCGCCACTTAGGGCAAACATCTGTAGGATATACCCATAATCGCCACGCTGTGCAGGCGGGTTGGGTTTCGCAGGGCGTAGCTCCTCGCTCCGGTGACGCTGCTGCCCGTCATCGGCCTGTGGTATTTAGCTACGCCTTCAATTGTGATGGTTATGCCGCCACCAGCCGGTCGCCAGAGCCTCGTTTGTTATTTAGCAAGATGCATCACGGGTGAGTGAGGGTGCCTCGAAACCAAAAGATGATCCTCCCTTACATATCTATGTATCTATATTTCGGAATCTGAAATAAATAAATAAATAACCCAAAACATGCCACGCTGGGCCACACAGCGCCAAACTAAGCCGAAGCTTGTACTATGGGTACTAGACAACTGATAAACTTACTTAGATACATTTTTTTTTCTAAATAAATACATATTATACATAGAAAACACCCAGACCAATACAAACAGACATGTTCATGAACACAAATATTTGTACTGTGCGGGAATCGAACCCACGACCCTTGGCTCAGAGGGCAGAGGTCACTACCAAATGAGCCACCGAGCCTGTCAAAATAAATGTAGGTAACCTTCAGACTAACTTGACATACCCAAGGCTGCAAAGGTATAAGGGATAATCTATTGCAACGTTTCAGATCTGTTCAGCAACGACATAGACATCCGTAACTACGTACAAGTGAAGAAGGTGCCCGGCGACACCATACAGGACAGCTGCGTCGTGCAGGGCGTCGTGCTCACCAAGAACGTGGCGCACAGGTTAGTGGACCACCACTGACTTGGTGCACAGGTGAGTGGACCACCCCTGACTTGATGCACAGGTGAGTGGACCACCCCTGACTTGGTGCACAGGTGAGTGGACCACCCCTGACTTGGTGCACAGGTGAGTGGACCACCCCTGATTTGATGCACAGGTGAGTGGACCACCCCTGACTTGGTGCACAGGTGAGTGGACCACCCCTGACTTGGTGCACAGGTGAGTGGACCACCCCTGACTTGGTGCACAGGTGAGTGGACCACCCCTGACTTGGTGCACAGGTGAGTGGACCACCCCTGATTTGATGCACAGGTGAGTGGACCACCCCTGACTTGGTGCACAGGTAAGTGGACCACCCCTGACTAGATGAAGGGCTGAGTGGACCACCCCAGACTTCACAGGTGAGTGGACCACCCCTGACTTGATGCACAGGTAAGTGGACCACCCCTGACTTGGTGCACAGGTAAGTGGACCACCCGTGACTTGATGCACAGGTGAGTGAACCAACCCTGCCTTGGTGCACAGGTGAGTGGACCACCCCTGACTTGGTGCACAGGTGAGTGGACCACCCCTGATTCGATGCACAGGTGAGTGGACCACCCCTGACTTGGTGCACAGGTGAGTGGACCACCCCTGACTTGGTGCACAGGTGAGTGGACCACCCCTGATTTGATGCACAGGTGAGTGGACCACCCCTGACTTGGTGCACAGTTGAGTGGACCACCCCTGACGTAGCAAAAGATAAGCCCAGTTCACTGTAACAACGGGCAAGTAACTGACCAGTTGCCACCGCCATGCCTATCCCCCCATGAGCTCTGGAAACCCTACTCACCGGAAAAACACGACCTGGAGACGACTGTATCTCGCCCATTTTTCAGCTAATTTTGATTTTGTTTTCACCGTTCGTAGTATATCTATATATATAAAAGGAGAAACTGACTGACTGACTGACTGACTGACATATCAACGCACAGCCCAAACGGCTAAACGTAGGCACTTGAAATTTGGAAGGGACGTAGCTTAGGTACCGTAGGGGTGCACTAAGAAAGGAATTCCCGAAATTCCCACGGGAACGGGAATTAGCGGGAAAATCCTTTTGTATGAAAAATCTAAACCGCTTAAGTTAGACGCTTGAATCTATATATATAAAAGGAGAAACTGACTGACTGACTGACTGACTGACATATCAACGCACAGCCCAAACGGCTAAACGTAGGCACTTGAAATTTGGAAGGGACGTAGCTTAGGTACCGTAGGGGTGCACTAAGAAAGGAATTCCCGAAATTCCCACGGGAACGGGAATTAGCGGGAAAATCCTTTTGTATGAAAAATCTAAACCGCTTAAGTTAGACGCTTGAAATTTGGCATGCAGGTACCTTAGTAAATATAAAGTTTAGTTATGGCTGTATTTTGAGAAATTCCCACGGGAACGGGAGTTAGCGGGAAAAAACTTTTGTATGTATAAATTTAAACACGCGGACGAAGTCGCGGGCAAAAGCTAGTTTTTATCTATTTTACGTAAGAGAGGTAGGGCATAGCGAATCTTTGCTCGAATTGAGCCGCCCGTCCGGGGAAGGACCTCCACCCCACCCTATAGAATACCGCAGTCATATGACCTCTGGGTCGTGTTTCTGCCGTTGAGTAGGGTTTCCGGAGCTCGTGGGGGGTTAGCGTTGGGCCGGCATGGCGGTGGCAACTGACAGCTAACTGACCAGTTACTTGCCCGTTGTCACAGCGACTTGGGCTTCTCTTTCGCTTTCCATCAGGCGTAGGGAAGCCATTATGTCGAGCTACTATAAAAAAAAAAAACAAAAAAGAACAATTAGTAAATACTTGAAATTATTTTTCTTGCATATTCCCTATTGTACACATGACACAGTAGTACCTTGTCGTCTGCACTTTGCACAACTTTTTTTACATTATGGTTTCAATTCCAGGGGGATGCCACAGCAAATCGCCAACCCTACTATCCTATTGCTGGACTGCTCCATCGCCTACCAGCGCGTAGAAGGAAAGCTCACGTCTTTGGAGCCGGTTTTACTTCAGGTAACTAAACACCGCAGTAACTAACTTTAGGTAACTAAGTATACTATGCTCAGCAGTTGCTACTTTGCACCTTTTTCAATGGGGTGTAAGGGAGTGACCTATCACCTTTTCACTCCAAGCCATCCTCACCTGCCCGTGGTGCATCCTGCCGAACAACAAACGAGGCTCTGGCAAACCGACTGGTGGCGGTAAAACCATCACGATAGAAGGCGTAGCTAGATATCACAGGCGACCATGTCGGGCAGCAAGAAGCTACGCCCTGCGATCGCCAACCCGCCTGCCCAGCGTGGCGATTATGGGTATATCCTCCAGATGTTTGCCCTAGGTGGTGAACAACTGGAGAGGCCTATGTCCAGCAGTAGACTGTAATAGGCTGATGATGATGACCTTTTTCAACCGTTGGAAGATCAAACGCCCGAAACAACTTGAATTCGATTGCGCCTTATAACAAGTGCCCTAAAATACGGACATTTATTGGATGTAAGCCTCTCTGAAATAAAATTTAACGCGGTATTAGACACATAAGTTTTACAAATCATGCACAATTTGCAAGTTTGAGTTCACATTTTTCGAGTTACATGTCAGTGAGTGAAAGTACGGAAATAGCAGAGGGCACTTTTATAACAACAACTGGAACAGTCTACTTATATCCAGTAGTGAACAGCGATAGACTGATGATGATGACTTTTTTAATGGGTAAAACCTCCACATTTCTGCCCAAATTGGCGAATAGATGCAGAGGCCTATGTTCAGCAGTGGACTGCGACAGGCTGGTGATGATGATGATGATGGCTGTTTTAATGGTCACGTTATTCTTCACAGGAGCAGCAATATTTAGTCCGATGTGCGGCTCGGATTACAGCGCTGCAACCCAAGGTAAGTGTGTTTTTTTCGTTGTTATATTAACGACTAGCTGTGCCGGCGGCGTCGCACGCGTGGATATCGAGTGTCAAAAATACCGGACTTCCATAAAATGGTAACTAAATTTTATGTTAGACTTCTAGCAATACATTGGTGTAAACCGCATTTAGTTCCATGCAGTAGTTTTCGCGTGATGCGCGATCAAACATACAGATAAAAATTTCTTCCGTTTTCCCAACACTTCCCGTCACTGCTCCTATTGATTGTAGCGTGATGAAAAGTATACTATAACCTGCACAGGAGTATGAAGAATAATTGAAAAGAAAATTGTACCATATTTCGTCAAAATCCGTCCAGTAGTTTTTTTTTCTATAACGAACATACAGACAGACAAAAATTTAACTGATTGCATTTTTGGCATCAGTATCGATCACTAATCACCCCCTGATAGTTATTTTGAAAATATATTTCATGTACAGAATTGATTTCTCTACAGATTTATTATAAGTATTATGTACACTTGTTCGTGTGGTTTCCGGATTTAGAATAGTGTTTGTCGTTAGAAGATGAATAAGGGAATATCAGAAAACGGGCAGCAGTGTTTACCTGGGTACAAATGATACGGGGTATCGCATAATCGCAACGCAAGCGCAGGACTCGACAATCTCAACACGACTTACTCCCGTATTCACAAACGTTACTATGCGTCGCGCGGACGCACAGGTACCCAAAAACCTATTCATAGACGACACTTGAGTGGCGGTCGCCATTGTATATACCTTACTTCACATAGTGTTGTTAGTCTTTAATAAGTATCATTTGTGAATACGGGTGTGTGTCACAGTTTGACAGTTGATGTGGGGCATTTATTAAGCCGAAGGGAGGTAGTACACGTACAATAATTTTTACCTTTTCTAGATTGTGTTGCATTTAAACTAGACGTAGGTTGGCCTACCACCCTTTCGTAGTCGACATACCTTTCATCCGTACAAAAAGATTTGCTAATTCCTTCCTGCCGCGGACGGCCAAAATATGGAATTCTCTGCCAGCTGACGTTTTTTCTGAGTGTTACAACTTGGAGGTTTTTAAGGCTAGAGTGAATAGGATTTATCTAGGTAAGCATGCTCCATCCTAGACCACATCATCACTTAACATCAGGTGTGATTGTGCTCAAATGCTTTCTTAGAAAAATTCTTTCTAAAAAAAAAAAAAACTAAGATTGTACGAAATATATGAAAACTCTGTTTCGGTACGACACACCCTTTACCGGTACCCGTGTCAACGTAAACCCAACCCTATTCCCGTGCCCCTACAGGTTGTATTAGTCCGCGGCGTTAGACAGTAGTGTTTAGACAGTTGTTTACGTACCTCGTTAGGTTGTATTAGTCCGCGGCGGCGCGGCGCGCGCGGTGCAGGACGCGCTGCGCGGCGCGGGCGTGGCGCTGGCGGCGCGGCTGCGCGAGCGCGCGCTGTGTTTAGACAGTTGTTTACGTACCTCGTTAGGTTGTATTAGTCCGCGGCGGCGCGGCGCGCGCGGTGCAGGACGCGCTGCGCGGCGCGGGCGTGGCGCTGGCGGCGCGGCTGCGCGAGCGCGCGCTGTGTTTAGACAGTTGTTTACGTACCTCGTTAGGTTGTATTAGTCCGCGGCGGCGCGGCGCGCGCGGTGCAGGACGCGCTGCGCGGCGCGGGCGTGGCGCTGGCGGCGCGGCTGCGCGAGCGCGCGCTGTGTTTAGACAGTTGTTTACGTACCTCGTTAGGTTGTATTAGTCCGCGGCGGCGCGGCGCGCGCGGTGCAGGACGCGCTGCGCGGCGCGGGCGTGGCGCTGGCGGCGCGGCTGCGCGAGCGCGCGCTGTGTTTAGACAGTTGTTTACGTACCTCGTTAGGTTGTATTAGTCCGCGGCGGCGCGGCGCGCGCGGTGCAGGACGCGCTGCGCGGCGCGGGCGTGGCGCTGGCGGCGCGGCTGCGCGAGCGCGCGCTGTGTTTAGACAGTTGTTTACGTACCTCGTTAGGTTGTATTAGTCCGCGGCGGCGCGGCGCGCGCGGTGCAGGACGCGCTGCGCGGCGCGGGCGTGGCGCTGGCGGCGCGGCTGCGCGAGCGCGCGCTGTGTTTAGACAGTTGTTTACGTACCTCGTTAGGTTGTATTAGTCCGCGGCGGCGCGGCGCGCGCGGTGCAGGACGCGCTGCGCGGCGCGGGCGTGGCGCTGGCGGCGCGGCTGCGCGAGCGCGCGCTGTGTTTAGACAGTTGTTTACGTACCTCGTTAGGTTGTATTAGTCCGCGGCGGCGCGGCGCGCGCGGTGCAGGACGCGCTGCGCGGCGCGGGCGTGGCGCTGGCGGCGCGGCTGCGCGAGCGCGCGCTGTGTTTAGACAGTTGTTTACGTACCTCGTTAGGTTGTATTAGTCCGCGGCGGCGCGGCGCGCGCGGTGCAGGACGCGCTGCGCGGCGCGGGCGTGGCGCTGGCGGCGCGGCTGCGCGAGCGCGCGCTGTGTTTAGACAGTTGTTTACGTACCTCGTTAGGTTGTATTAGTCCGCGGCGGCGCGGCGCGCGCGGTGCAGGACGCGCTGCGCGGCGCGGGCGTGGCGCTGGCGGCGCGGCTGCGCGAGCGCGCGCTGTGTTTAGACAGTTGTTTACGTACCTCGTTAGGTTGTATTAGTCCGCGGCGGCGCGGCGCGCGCGGTGCAGGACGCGCTGCGCGGCGCGGGCGTGGCGCTGGCGGCGCGGCTGCGCGAGCGCGCGCTGTGTTTAGACAGTTGTTTACGTACCTCGTTAGGTTGTATTAGTCCGCGGCGGCGCGGCGCGCGCGGTGCAGGACGCGCTGCGCGGCGCGGGCGTGGCGCTGGCGGCGCGGCTGCGCGAGCGCGCGCTGTGTTTAGACAGTTGTTTACGTACCTCGTTAGGTTGTATTAGTCCGCGGCGGCGCGGCGCGCGCGGTGCAGGACGCGCTGCGCGGCGCGGGCGTGGCGCTGGCGGCGCGGCTGCGCGAGCGCGCGCTGTGTTTAGACAGTTGTTTACGTACCTCGTTAGGTTGTATTAGTCCGCGGCGGCGCGGCGCGCGCGGTGCAGGACGCGCTGCGCGGCGCGGGCGTGGCGCTGGCGGCGCGGCTGCGCGAGCGCGCGCTGCAGCGCACGGCGCGGTGCGCGCGCGCCGACCTGGTGGCGTCCATCGACGCGCGCATCGGCACGCCGCGCCTGGGCACGGCCGAGCGGTTTTATGTCAAGAACTGTGAGTATCGTTTGTATCACTTTTACAGGTTTCGATCCCGGGATCACGGTCATATTTTAGTCCCGAAATTTTCGAGATTAAATTGAAAGAGTCGCCTAAACTGGGAACGGGAATAGCTTACCCTAAGTGTTGCGGAGATCTGATGGCAGTCGCTCTGTGTAAAAGCTTAGCCCTCGCCAAATCCCTCAGTTTAGGAAGCCGACTCTGAGACAATCGGGAAAAAGGCTAGGATGATGATGATGATGAAATTTAAAGAGTCCCGGGATATTCGAGATTGATATATTATCTTAACTAATATTATAAAGCTGAAGAGTTTGTTTGTTTGTTTGAACGCGCTACTCTCAGGAACTACTGGTCCGATTTGAAAAATTCTTTTTGTGTTGAATAGACCATTTATCGAGGAAGACTTTAGGCTATGTAACATCACGCTGCAGCTATTAGGAGCGAAGAAATAATGGAAAATGTAAAAAAAAACGGGGGGAAAATAACTATTCCACGCGAACGAAGTCGCAAGCACAGCTAGTTTTTAATAAAGTTAATAAAAGTGTGCTTAAAACGAAACGCATTTACTTTCATTTCACGTTTTAACAGCCATCTTATTTACACGGCTGATTTCATTCGATTTCGCTAAAGACCGGTGTGTAATTTGTAAAAGTGTGTATGGATATTTATTTTGTTAATAAATGAATTCAATTGTTTGGTGTGCAATAAAGTATATCCATCTATGTATGTATTCGGTGAACCATATTAAGATTTTCATTCAAAAATCGAAAAAAAAACATACATTTTTAGGATTCCCCATACTTAGAACCTGAAACTCGATTTTTTTTCATCAAACTCACACGGTGTGGGGTATCTATGGATAGGTCTTCAAAAATGATATGGAGGTTTCTAATATATTTTTTTTCTAAACTGAACAGTTTGCGCGAAAGACGCTTCCAAAGTGGAAAAATGGTGGCTTTGTCGTTGTTCAAAAGTTGTATGTTCACACCTTCCAATATTTCAGATTCAAGCAAAACCCTCATGGTACTTGAAGGCTGCGCGGAACCGCACCTCGGCTGCTGCATCCTCCTCAGAGGGGCGTCCCTCCAAGAGCTGGTGAAGGTAAAAAAGGTGGCCAAGTTCATGCTCCTCGCCTGCTACAACTGGAAACTGGAGAAAGCCTTCCTAGGAGACATAGAGGCCACTTTACCTGAACCGGGCATGACCTTCGATGACGACGATGAGAATACCAATGACAAAGAGAATAAAGAAGAATCAAACGAAAATAATGATACAGATGCGAGCGAAACTTCAAATAATGATGAGTGGGAAAACGGGAGTGAAGTGTTTAATGATTTGAATTCCAGTGATGGTAAAAGCGTTGGGTCTTTCAATGAAGCGAAGGATGGTAGTGATGATGTTAAGAGGGAGCCAGATGATCCTCTGCAGAAGGCTAAGTTTGTTAGGAAAGCGGACAGTGATAAGAACTTTAGTTGCGGCGTTCCGATAAGGGATTTCAGTGATCCGTTGCGGGCTACTCTGTCCGTGGACGACGATGTGTTCCTGCCTAAGGAGGAAGCGAAACTGCAAGCTGATACACATAGCGACAGGTAAATATGCTAGTTTTAATTCTAAAGTAGCTTAAAATAAATTAAAATTGTGGATAGAGCTACAGCTCTAAATATTATTTAGACAAAAAATCAAAGAGAAGGGAAAGAGTAGCTTAGAATCTATTTAGGCTATGGAATGTGTAGCCGTAGATAGTAGATATAGACTGTAGATTTAATAGAGTTCAAAGTGTTGTAGGTTCAAAAGGGTATCCATTGTTGGGAGTTACAGTAAGAAGTTACAAGTGGGGGGTACACTGATGGGCTCGATTCTAGCCTGCGAGTTTAGTGCCTCTTTCCAGAGTCCAATTTGATCTTGATATTGTTCCATTTTCTATGGTAAATTTTCCTGAAAGTGGGTATTGACTGGACTTGCTTTTTGACAATACCTTGAATGCATAACTCTTTATCCTTAATATCATCCAAGAACCGCGCTCTGCGATCGTCAACACCTCCTACCTCAAAGAGACCTTCAGCAGTGATGATGATGATGATATCAGACACATGACTGACTAAACCAATCCCAACCTAGATGGTCGACGGACGACGTGGTCCTCTCCATGTCGCCCAACATGGTGATACCCGCGCCGTACCTGGAGACGGAGGCGGGCCGCAAGTGTCCGCTGCGCAAGTACTTCCCGCGACCGCTGCTGCGCGCGCCGCCGCCGCCGCACACGCCGCGGCCGCACCACCGCCGCACTAGCCGCCACGCGAGGCCCAGCCGCGGTCATCTGGCCGACCTGCCGCTGAAGGTAGATATACATACGTACAGACACAGTACCACCGCCGCGCCGGCCGCCACGCGAGGCCCAGCCGCGGTCACCTGGCCGATCTGCCGCTGAAGGTAGACATACACACATACAGACACACAGAGAGAGACATAGACGCACAGTACCACCGCCGCACTAGCCGCCACGCGAGGCCCAGCCGCGGCCACCTGGCCGACCTGCCTCTCAAGGCACACATAGACACACACACACACACACACACACACACACCTATATGACCCACCCACCCGTTTGCCACTTTGCCACAATAAAAATAAATAGAAAATATTGGTTACAATTTCTTGTATTTGCTCCATGTATCGAACACTATTTCTACTGCTTTTGTGTATTGTTATGATCTCAGCGTATGTTCCAACATGTCTCTTGGTTGTTCCGTCAGGAAGTGCATCCGTTCATCCGCGAGCCGATAGCTGCGCCCGTCGACGACCCCCGCGTGCGCGCCTCGCTCGCGCACTACCGCGCCGCCGGGGCCAGCCTGCGCAGCGACACGCACAAACGTGAGTACACACACACACACACACATATACACACACACACACACACGGACACACACACACACACACAAACACACACACACACACACCGCTGGACGACTCCCACGTGCGCGCCTCGCTCGCTCACTACCGCGCCGCCGGGGCCAGCCTGCGCAGCGACACGCAGAAACGTAAGTACACACACACACATATATACACACACGCACACACACACACACACACACACACACACCGCCTTGAAGCTTACTGGAAGGGGTCTCAACCCTCAATTTGTAAAAACGTCTTGATAATGATAAGAAATAAAGATTTTCATTTTTCATTTTCATTTCATTCACTGCATGTCTTGAGTTATTTATTTTATTTTTTTATTTTTTCATATCGCGTTGACCCCAGATTAGGGACAGCGCAGGTGAATGATGATGCAATTGTGTACGCGATTTCTGATTAGCATCACATTTTCTAGACGAATGCCCCCTCTACAAGCCGTCCGTAGTCAAGAAGACCGTCAAGGACCCCGAGGCTGGGTGTAGCGAGAAGCAAGCGGAGGACGAGCCCCTCGACCCTCTGGCGCCGGAGAACCACCAGCGGCTCAGCATGCTTCTCTATAGCTATAGCAACAAGTCTGCTAACGTGCCGGACTTCTGCGTAAACCCGTGGTAAGAGTTATTTGCGGCCAACAGGTGGCATTGCTCTTTTGTTAGACCAAATTTTTAGATCCCTATATAGACCGAAGAAGCACCTATGACTGAGTGTACTAAAACTACAGTAACATCGGCAATTCTGCGTAAACCCGTGGTAAGTGTTATTTTTCGGTCAACAGATGGCGTTGCTTTAATCCCTTTTTAATTTGAACCACCAGCAGCTGAGCATGCATCTATACAGCTACAGCAACAAGTCTGCTTAAATACCAGACTTTCGCGTCAATCCCTGGTAAGTTTGATTTTTCGGTCAACAGATGGCGCTGCTCTTTCGTTGAAATTTTCTTAGATCCCTATATAGTCAAGAGAACCACCAGCGACAGATCATCTTAGAGCTGTCGTAAGTGGTACAATGTCGTCAACAGATGGCGCTGCTCTTTGCTATGTTCTAGCCAGCAATGTGCAGCGTCACCGGAGTGAGTATTACAGGGCGATACCTAACCCGCCTGCCCAGCGTGGAGATTATAGTCATAGCCTCCAGATGTTTGCCCAAAGTGGCGAACAACTGGAGGGCCTATGTCTGCGATAGGCTGATGATGATGATGTACTTAAGCGGCCTTCTGTATTTTTTTTTTTTTTTTTTTATGGTGGCTCGACATTATGGCTTCCCTACGCCTGATGGAAAGCGAAAGAGAGGCCCAAGTCGCTGTGACAACTGGCAAGTAACTGGTCAGTTACCTGTCAGTTGCCACTGCCATGCCGGCCCAACCCTAACCCCCCACGTGCTCCGGACACCCTACTCACCAGCAGAAACACGACCCGAAGGTCATTTACCTGTCAGTTGCCACTGCCATGCCGGCCCAACCCTAACCCCCCACGAGCTCCGGACACCCTACTCACCAGCAGAAACACGACCCGAAGGTCATTTGGCTGCGGTATTTTATAGGGTGGAGGTCTTTCCCCGGACGGGCAGCTCAATACGAGCGAAGATTCGCTATGCCCTACCTCTCTTTAATTTTAATTCCCAGGATCGTGAACATGGAAATGTACGGTCAGCAAGACATCTCGCTGGGCGCCTTCCTCGAGAAGTACTGCTTCAACGGAGACTACAAGTGCTCCTCAAACAATTGCCAGGTGCCAATGAACCAGCATGTGAGGAAGTAAGTACTGATGGTAGAGTGGAGTTTTCTTTTCTATTTTAACCAACTTCAAAAAAAGGAGGAGGTTCGACTGCAGTTTTTTTTTTGATTGTATGTTACCATATTTAAGCGAGAATTGTGAACCGATTTGGATAATTCTTTTTTTTGTTTTAAAAAGTGTCCTTCCTAGTTGGCCCCGTTTTCATTGTCACCATATTGAAGACGAATAGCTAATCTTTACGAAACAATAATAATTTTTGCCAAATCTGACATTTAAACAGTTTTGCCTATATGTATAGCCGTTGACAAAAAACTTAAGTACAACGCCATCTATTGGCCGACGGCAGAACTTAAAAAATACAAGATCTATAGATCGCTTTTAAAATAATTTGCCGTCCTGTTTATTACAGATTTGTACACGGCGACGTATGCATTACGATTACGTGCAATACTATTGGACATAGCAATGTGGATAAAATAAAAGAGGAGCAGAACAAACAGGTAAGTTGTAGTTAGTAACAGACATTTTTGTTTGTGGGTGATAAGAGCTAAAGTTGAATAATGTTCTTGTCAATTTCTTAGCAACGATATGTAAAAAGATGCGCAGGCGCACTGTTTGGCGAATGAGGACACAAAATATAATAACATGGAAAATTAAACATAGGTAGTCATCTACCCTATAGTTAGCCTATTTTTGCATACGAAATTATAAAGTCACCTAATGTACAGTCCGCTTAATTACTCTTCTGAGACCATCCTTTATGTTGCTCCTGGCGCGTACGGCGACTAAGGGGGGTGTTGAACGTAATTGTTGTGTACAAGTTCAGACACGTTTCGCGCCCAGGTGATGTTCTGGTCGCGCTGCGAGGCGTGCGGCGCCACGGGCCGCGCCCGCCGCCTGTCCCGCGCAGCCTTGGGCCTGTCGCTGGCCGCGTACGTGCGCGCACGCGCCGCCGCCGCGCGCTACCTGCGCCGCCGCACGTGCGCGCACGCGCTGCACCGCCACGCGCACGCCTTCGTGCGCCACCTCACCACGGCCTGCTTCCGGTGAGTGCGCCTGTGCAGCTGTGCAGCTGTGCGACTGTGCGAGGCGGCCTTGGGCCTGTCGCTGGCCGCGTACGTGCGCGCACGCGCCGCCGCCGCGCGCTACCTGCGCCGCCGCACGTGCGCGCACGCGCTGCACCGCCACGCGCACGCCTTCGTGCGCCACCTCACCACGGCCTGCTTCCGGTGAGTGCGCCTGTGCAGCTGTGCAGCTGTGCGACTGTGCGAGGCGGCCTTGGGCCTGTCGCTGGCCGCGTACGTGCGCGCACGCGCCGCCGCCGCGCGCTACCTGCGCCGCCGCACGTGCGCGCACGCGCTGCACCGCCACGCGCACGCCTTCGTGCGCCACCTCACCACGGCCTGCTTCCGGTGAGTGCGCCTGTGCAGCTGTGCAGCTGTGCGACTGTGCGAGGCGGCCTTGGGCCTGTCGCTGGCCGCGTACGTGCGCGCACGCGCCGCCGCCGCGCGCTACCTGCGCCGCCGCACGTGCGCGCACGCGCTGCACCGCCACGCGCACGCCTTCGTGCGCCACCTCACCACGGCCTGCTTCCGGTGAGTGCGCCTGTGCAGCTGTGCAGCTGTGCGACTGTGCGAGGCGGCCTTGGGCCTGTCGCTGGCCGCGTACGTGCGCGCACGCGCCGCCGCCGCGCGCTACCTGCGCCGCCGCACGTGCGCGCACGCGCTGCACCGCCACGCGCACGCCTTCGTGCGCCACCTCACCACGGCCTGCTTCCGGTGAGTGCGCCTGTGCAGCTGTGCAGCTGTGCGACTGTGCGAGGCGGCCTTGGGCCTGTCGCTGGCCGCGTACGTCGCTACCACAGCTTGCTTCCGAGTACAATTTTACAGTTCTGGAATGGTCCTTCGAGCCAGATAAATTTCCCACATCTCCCAAAGGCGGCCCGCCTTATATGCTGAGTGAGGCCCTTTTGCATTAGATGTCGCAATAACGCCGTTTCGATTTATGTATTGGTCTTTTTTTCTTACTTTTCTATGTATTTTTGTCTATGCTGTTGTGGCCTCCATTGTAATAAAGTTCTCTTATTTCTTATAACAGGTACAGCAAAATAACAACGTACGACATTCACCTCCCGCCCGAGGTGATAGCGACCAAATACGACACGGAGAAGATGCGTTCAGCGCTGATCCAGCAACTGAACGAGCTGATGCTGAAGGGCTACGAGGCGCTCGGAGCGCTGACCGACAGCGACGCGGAGAGAGACTACCAGAGCTTCAAGCACCATATGGAGCAGATACATCTGGCGCTGACCGGTGCTACCCTGCGCGAACAGACTACACTGGCTGGTGAGATTCCATACATATTTTGCTCAAGAAGCTTTATAAATAGGGAGTTCAGTCTAACTCTAACTTAAAGCTCTGGTAGCTTCAAGTACCATATGAAACAGATACAACTGGCGCTGACCGGTGCTACCTTGCGGAAACAGACTACCTTGGCTGGTCAGATTCAAAACATATCTTGCCTTAGAAGCTTTACGATAGGGAGTTAGACTAGCCTACCAAATCTTCAAGCACATCTGGCGCTGACCGGTGCTACCCTGCGGGAACAGACTACACTGGCTGGTGAGATTCCATACATATCCCCCTTACTTAGCCATAAAATTTTTTTATCAATGCTGTTCCTAATTATTAAATAAAGAAGATTCATTTACACAAAAGATGTAATATAACTGGCTACCTGTGCTTTAGGCGTGGTGAAAAGCCTGTGGAGTGTAGCAGACCGCATCATCTTCGGCGAGAAGATGCTGCGCGACGCACAGGACAAGTGGGCCGTGCCGCCGCCCAAGCACAAACCGCTGCCGGACAGCACAGGTCGGTAGCATGATTTGGCACTTGTACTGTAAGCAACACACAGTAAACACTTTCGAGATAGCCGTATGAAAACAGCCATTGTAGTAATTGTTTTCAACATAATGTAATCTGCATAGCGACTTTAAGATAATAAAATAAAAATTGATTTGATCCCCTGACTTAATCATACTATCTATGTATAGTCAGTGTCCTTTTTTCGGATGGGATTTTACAAATAAGTAAATTGGGCCAGATAATTCATACCAATCACAAACCTAGAGTTTCTCTTGTGCTATAAGTATCAGATTTGAAGTTTGATAACACGATCTTTCGCGCAGAATTGTTAGATAATTATCATCATTAGTAGGAATATCAAATAAAAATGGTCCAAGAATAAACCCCTGAAGTACATCACGCAACAAATACGTTTACATTAAAGGAACAAGTCAGATTGTTAATATAATTTTTCTTTATTCGTTTACAGTGGAAGAAAAATCGGACGTGGAAGATTCGACAAGCGAAAGTGTAAATAATGACAGCTCAGGTACGTCTTTACAAGAGTGTCGAAAGCTATTTAAATGAACTAATTTAATTCGAACATGTCTACAATACTTTATTTAGGGACGACCTATGTTTTTGCTTCAGATAACACGTCTAAGGAAAATACAGGTACGATTCGAGGACAAAAGGATGCTCCTCTTTGCACTGAGATATTAAGAGGACAAATTGGGTGGTCCTCTTTGCACATAGTAGTTGAGGATGATTTTAAGTTGTCCTCTTTGCACCGAGTAGTTTAGAGAACTATTAACAATTAAATGTTATAGCAAACTCACAGTGGTATTGGGTAGTAACAAAATAATTGTCTACGTCCTCGCATGAACTAAATTTCTTAGGAATAACAATATCTTCATTTACTAAATGCACGACGTAGCTAGTGACTGTCATTGTGTATTTTTTTTATTTCTTCGGTGTTGATCTGTCTCTGTCTGGTTTGACGTTAAAATTCATAGAGCTTCCTTATTTCAAATGTATCTAAACCTAGGAACAATGACAAAGCATGGAAGCCGGGCTAAAATAACAACATAACTCAATATATTTGGTTCACTCTGACTTATGGATGCTGCTGATATATTAGAGAAGGACAGGCATAGAAAAGACATTTCGAAATTTCGAAGGTTGTCACTAGTTTCGTTTCAGGCCAGTTTGTTGAGTTTGTTAGTATTAATGGAGACCAAAGGTGACCATTTGACGTATAATTTTCTTTCGTTCTTGTGACACGTTCAGAAATAATAAGAACAAATAGCGTCGTTTTGTTTCACTCACACTTGTGTAAAATGAATTGACAATATGAATAAGATGTACTGTAAATCAGTTTTTATTTTAGCCCGGATCCATGCATAGTCATTGTTCCTAGATCTAAACTCATATTTTGATTCATTCCGACACGTTCGCAAGGCAAAATATTACCAAGTTTTACATAAATTTCTCTAAAGTGTCACTCAAGCCAGCTCTATGAATTTCTAAGTCAGTCGTAGTGTTATTATCATATGGTTTTGTACATAATGTCTCCTTTGATTTGGTCTTTACTATATTCTATATCTGTCTAACAAACAAAGAGTATACTTGTATCTTATTTTTATATAAGGGAATATAATTAATTATAATTTGTTCAATTAAAATCCAAACACTAAACTATTACCGTACATCATAAAAACATTCCTTTATTTCATAAAAGTTCACTGTTTATATTCGTTTAAGTATTGGTTACTAGCTTTTGCCCGCGGCTTCGCTCGCGTTAAATTCGGAGTGAATGCTCCGTACAACTTCCACCATAGGCTACTTTTTGCCCCTTTACTCTCCATCCCTTCAACTATCTCCTTTTAAAAAATCACGTCAACTCGTCGCTCCGTTTTGCCGTGAAAGAAAGACAAACATACAGACACACTTTCCCATTTATAATCTTGAGTGTAACAATATTTTTGAAATGAATATCGATGTATTCACAATTGTGAAATCAGCAAGAACTATAATTAACGTAGATAAACAAAACTAACAATAATTTAACGGGTAGTAGCTACTATTTTAACACTTTAAACTTTATGTGGACGAAATAGGATTGAAGACTCATAATTTTTTCAACTTGCTCCGCCCTCTAAAGAATTAACATCATTAGCATTTGTTTAGTAATCATCCTGTACATTGTGCAATCTTATTAACAGGAATATTCTGTCAAAGAAGAATAGTAATTTGTTTTATTATTTATAGGTGGAGAAGAAGACGAAGAAAAGGGAGACAAGAAGACAGTGAGGCAGATTTTGTCGCAACTGCTATCGAACAATCAACCATCGCATCAGGTAGTCATCATCATCATCATCAGCCTATTGCAGTCCACTGCTGGACATAGGCCTCTCCAGTTGTTCGCCACTTATGGAAAACATCTGGAGGATATCCTCCATATACCCATAATCGCCACGCTGGGCAGGCGGGTTGGCGATCGCAGGGCGTAGCTTCTTTCTCCGGTGACGCTGCTGTCTCGTCTCGCTGTGTCATCGCTCTATGATATTTAGCTACGCCTTCTATCGTGATGGTTTTACCGCCACCAGTCGGTTTGCCAGAGCCTCGTTTGTTGTTCGGCAGGATGCACCACGGGCAGGTGAGGATGGCTTGGAGCGAAAAAGTGATAGGTCGCTTCCTTACATCCCCAAGCATCAGGTAGGAGAGACAGATATCTGGCAATAGAGTAGACGACTATATTTAAATTTCCATATTATTTAATGGCTGCCAGAAATAAAATCGCAATTATATGACAATTTTTCTTTATTTATTAAAGGAATAACAACAGCCAATGCAATTGAGACTTATACCAATTTGTTGACTTAAACATTAAATTACTTAGGCCAAAACAATTATTCACAACATTATTACATTTCCTATGCTCAACTTATTAAACGTTTATAATCTGTGATTAAAACTAATATTACATAATATATAATTTATTTTGGTGAGAATTGGGGGAGGCCTTTGCCCAGCAGTGGGACAATAACGGCTAAAAAAAAAATTCAA